>JAKSZT010054529.1:2179171-2325343 GCA_026826555.1 Tolypeutes matacus
TCTTCTATCATTTCGAGTCTGCTGTTGTATGCTTCAAATGTATTTTTTACTTCACCTAATGTGTCTTTCATTCCCATGAACTCCATTACTTTTCTGTTCAGGATTTCAAATTCTTCTTTGCGTTCGCTCAATGACTTCTTGATGTCATTGATTTCTTTAACTATATTCTCTTTCATCTCATTAATTTAATTTTGGAAATGTGTGCTCATCTCACTGATTAGTTCTCTCAAATTCTGCATCTCTTCTGGGACTTTGCTGTATTCCTTTTCTTGGGCCATGTCTTCTATTTTCTTAGTACGGCTCGTAATTTTTTGCTGGTGCTTAGGCTTCTGGTTAGTTTGTATTTTACTTAGATGCTCTATCTCTTTCTCTTTTATGGGGTTTTAGTGGCAGGAGGCTGTGAGTTACCACAGCTCTTTGATTTTTGGCTCAACCTTGATTGTTAGGATTGTTCTGCTGGTTGCTCAAAACTGGGCACTGGGCCCAGTAATTGGTTGTAGAGTCGTTTTCTAGGGCCTTGGGCAGGGAGGCTATAGAGGCCAGGAAAAGCCTCTCTTACTTATTAATTTTCTTATGTGCACTTCCTTGGTCTGCCAGGAGATGGCGCTTGTTGGCAGCTCTCAATTCAATGCCTGGTCGGAGTGTATTTGTTGTGACACAGGCCAGATCAATGTGATAGAGCTTCCTGTCTGGGGGCTAAGAGCCCTGTGACTCAAACTTTCTGAGACAGTTCTCCAGACTTCTGTGGTAGCGCCCCCCTTTTCCCAGCTAGGAAATATTTCCACTCCCTTCTGAATCCTCAAAAATCAGTCCCAGTTAGTAGTGGGAAGATTGGGAGGTTTGTATATCTTTAGTCCCTTGCACGCTGCAAGGCAAACAATGGCGCAGCCCCACCCAGCCTGGAAGGGCTCTCGGGACAGGGCAGACCAAACCTTGGAGTCCAAAGCAGGGTCAGCCCCAGGCTCTCTCTCCCCTCCCTGGAGTCCTCAACAATTAGTCCAGGCTAGAAGAGAGGGAGGTCGCGAGGGTCGGATTTCTCCAGTCCTTTCTAGGCTCCCAGGGCAAACCGCTGTGTGGAAGGGTCCGTGGGGCTCCGCAGCCCAAATTTCAGGTCAGAACCTGAGTCAGCCTAAGGCTGTGACCTTCTCACTCCCCTTTCCGGGAGTGGCAGATCCCTGGAGACCCCTTTGTCTGTGGTCTCAGGCCCAGAGGCCTGAGAATTCTGAAGAGTGTGGGGGAGAGTGCGGGCAGCAGCAGAAGCTGCTAATTTCAACTCATGGTTCTGTTGTTGCGATTTCCCTCTTCTGTCCCTCTCTCCTCTGGGTGGTGTGCAGCCTTCACCTGCTGTCCTAAACCCTAGAAGATCTTTTTCGGGGCTGTTTCCGCTTGTCCTCTAGCTATTTTTCTGGAGAAGAGATTCCCGTGTCTTACTAGCCCGCAATCTTCCTGGAAGTCCAGAAATGGTTTTTTTAAGCTGCCTGATTAGTCCCATTTTTTTTTGCAACAAATCAATTTTTATTGGTACATATTAATAAAGCATACAATTCTTCCAAAGTGTACAATCAATGGTATTCCCATTGTTGTGTTTCTGAGTCTTTTTGCTTTCCAGGCTGTTGTGTAAGTACTGAGCTATTGAGGAACTGTATGCTTTCTTGGAAGAGAAGGGAAAGGGGCCCTGGTCCTTGGCAATCTTACCCCTCAGACATCTCCCCATTCATCTAAGGATGGTTTCTCTTTTGTGCTGGCCCTGGGGAGGGGTCATGACTTCAAGAAACAGTGATACTAATGGGCGTCCAGTGCTTTGGGATCCAGGGATCCATCTCCAGTCTCTCCCACAAACGTGAAGTTCCACCTTTGTAAGACTTTGGAAAAGGGGGAAATGTCCAACTCCAATTTCTTCATAGCTGAGAACTGAGGCCCAGAGTCCACAGAGCACTTGACCTTATTCCAAGGGACAGAAAACTGGAAACCTCAGTTTTATTCAGTTATTACTGTTTTACTTACATATCAGTAATTTAAACAGTATTTATTGCAGGGTTATATTCTGGAATGGAATGCACAGGTCCTGATGAAACTCTAAAAAATAATTATCAACCTCAATGTAATTCTGGTCCTACCCTTTGCACTCTATTTACTCTATTTCACAGATGAACAAACTGAGTTCCAGAGAAAGGAGGTCAATTTACAAAAAAATCCATAGCAATCAATTGCAGAACTAGAACTAAATATTTCTTGATAATAAGTAGCCTTTATAAATAGAATTATTTTTGTCCCAGTTTATGACTGTTGTGCCATTATAATTATTAAAAGTGCTCTCTTTCACTCTCAAAATTGTCATGGTTTGTATGATAAATTATGTGCTCACCTTATTTATGTGCCATTTATTGTACTTCAGATATATTATTTATATAATCCTTATGATAATCTTATAATATATGTACTACAATCCCATACAGAGGAAGAAAATGAGTTTCAAAGGGGTTATGTTACTACCTGAAGGTATATAGAAGGTAAATGTTGAAACCAAGCTTTAAATTTAGATCATGGGAAAATTAGTCACCCAAATGCCATGCTATCTTTAGTGTCTTCAGACCAAGATTTCACCAGACATGTAACTCCAGAGTTTGGGCTGGATGCAGAACAGCTGCTTGGCCTCCACTTGTGTCCTGTTGGGGATGCTATTTACCTAGGCTTGGCAGACAATGCAGAGATTGCAAGGAGCCTAGGGCAGGAGGGGGCAGAGGGCTACTATCCCTAGGCCAGGTAGTGAAGTGCCTTAGTGGCAGCTTATAACAAGAGCACAAGCCAGTTGAGAAGGGAGATTGTGGAGAGTGCAGCTGAAGCTCCTTGAGCAAGTATGGCAAGGAGCAAGAACCAGATGCTACTGCTACCATCTCTGGTGGGACCAACCCTGCTCTGGCTTCCTTTGATTTCAGTCCCCAGGAAATCCAACTTTCAAAAACTGTCTCCTCCTAGATAAACATCATGTTCTAGTCAAAAGGAAATGTTGGCAGGGGATGGTGATGGTGGTGGTGGTACTGGGGATGCCCATCTTCCACCCTGCACTCTTCTGCCCCATCCCATTGGTTTCCCTGCTGCAGTCTGGTACTGCAGGTTGTGACGGTTTACTCTGAACAGAGCCAAATCCTCTCCTACTAATCACCAAACCCCAAATCCTTAATGAGTATTTTATGTAAAATATTTATTTCTGAAGGAGTTTGTCTTGGCGTAGAGGCCACTCCCTCCAAAGAGCACATGTCTCAACACACAACTCCTGCTTTTCTTCACCTTGGTACTTACTAGCTTGTTCACCCCCAACCCCACCCTAGCCCCCAGAGAATGTCACCCACATAGAAGAAAAGAACAGAATACAGTAGGAGCTAGGCGGCCAGGGTTTTACATATATCTGGTGCTCTACCAAAACCTACCAGGTGGGGACCCCCTAATCAAAGCCCCAGACCAACCTCAGGCCCACCATGGATAAGGTACCTGAGGTTTTCCAAGTACCTAAGCACCTGGGCCTGAGAATAGGGCCTCAGTTACTCTCTTTGAAGTGTTCCCCAAAATCCTGTGCACCCTACACAGGGTGGGGAAGTTCCAGGGAACATCTGTGGGATCCTGTGTCCAAGCACTATCTGGGATGCAGTTATAGGCTTGAAACCTTGGAGCCCTCCACACCTCTGTCACCTCCTTTTCCTGATAGATTTCTGTCTTTTTTTAATGTCTTAAGTCTTTGTGTAGTAGGACAAAACACAACATGTTACTTCAGGCTCTTGAGGCTTGGTCACTAACAGATTGGTGATCTTGGGCAATACACTTTAATCTTTCTGAGCCTCAGTTTTCCTTTGTGTAAAATGAAAAGGTTGGTCTAAATGAGCACTAAATGTTTTCCAAACTCTTATTTATGTATGTGATTCAGTCTTATCTCTGCTCCCATTGACAGATCTCCAGACGATCTCTCTCCTACTCATTAAAAAAAAAATCTTATACCAGCCTCCTCAGTGATGGCTTCCAATCCTTCTCCATATCTTTATGGACATAATAACACAGTCATCTTTTTTTTCTTTTTTTTTTTAATTTTTAAAAAGATATTTAGATTACATAAATGTTACATGAAAAATGTAAGGGATTCCCATATGCCCCACTCCCTACCCTTCCCACACTTTCCCATATTAACAACATCCTTCATTAGTGTGGTGTGCTTGTAACAATTGATGAACACATATTGGAGCATTGCTACTAAGTGTGGATTACAGTTTACCTCACAGTTTAAGCTCTTTTCCGCACAATTTTGTAAGTTATGACAAGATATATAATGGCCTGTATCTGTCATTGCAATGTCATTCAGGACAATTCCAATGTCCCCAAAATACCTCCATATTAGACTTATTTTTCCCTCCTCCCTCCCCTCAGAACCTCCAGTGGCCACTGCCTCCACATCAATGATAAAAGTTCTTCCATTGCTACAGTAACAATAAGTCTATAGTAGAATAACAGTAAGTGTACTCTAGTCCATCGTTCATTCCCCAATCCTGAGGATTCAGGGATGGTAATGCCTACTCCATCTCTAATCGAGAAGGGGCTTAGATCATGTGGGACAGATGGATAGGACTATCTTGCTTGCAGTTGTAGAATTTCTCTGTTCCTTGGGACAGTCGTTGTCCATCATCATTTCCTAGTTAGTTGTCCTGGGTGAGTCCAATGAACTGGAGAGTAGGTGTTGCAACTCTGTTGAGATTCAGGGCCCACAGAGTCATCTTTTTAACATCCCACTTGGACCATGTGTGGGCCCTCCGAAACCCAAAGATCTAAGTCCATTTCTTGATCCTGTCATTCAAAGCTCTCTACACTCAGGGTTGGAGAAAGACTCAGGACAGCCTTCATGTTTCAAATATCTCTGGATATTTTTTAATGAAGAAATGCCAAAATATGGTATCAAAATTATATATTTTTGACATACTTTGACAGCTAAACATTTTAACAAAGATATTACATAAATACAATGCAATATATATATGCTTTTTACCAGATAATTACAGGATTAATAATTTCTACATTGGAGACCTTTTCTGAAGGAGAGCCCCATTCAAATAGACCCTTCTAACCTCTTCTTCCTGCTCTCCCCACTCTCCATAATGGACTGTAGTGGACAATACTAGTTGATTTAATCTAGTTCTTTCCAAACCTGGAAGTGCCCTTGAATTACCCAGGTGATAAAGATGCAGCCATGGTACACAGGTTGGCATTTGGGAGCCACTGAATAAGCTCCCTTTGCATGTGTGTTAGCCTCCTGTTTTGACTGGTCATAACTTTGGCTTGCATTGTTCCAAAGCTCAGTCCCTAGCGCCAAACCAAAATCCTGGCAGACTCTTGGTCAGTGTTGGTTTCATGGCTGAAGACCAAGGTGGAATTGTATTTACAACCCTGCCCACGCTCTCCCCACCCTCTTCAAGGTCACCACATAGACTCTATAGACACTCCAAGCCTTTAAGACCTTGATATTAACTTCCCTTTACCTGTATCCAAATTACATGATTTCTCAAACCTCTCTTCTCTCATCCCTGCAAGCCCCTGGCCTTCTCTTCAGTCATTTCACATCCGTGTGAGCCCCCTTTGCTTTGCCCCTGCCCGGAAGTTTCCACAGACCTAATTAAAAGGAGAAAGAGAATGTACTGGGTTTCTTTTGTCTGATTTCCTTTTTTTTTTTTTTTTTTATTGTTGGTAAAAATCAAAATTCTCACAATACATACAAACATTTGCAAAATGATATATAAATATATATGCATATATGTGTATTTGCTTACAAAAATGTTATATATATATATATACACACATATATTTTAAGAGGTGCGTAGATTACCCAAAATACTACACGGAACCCACTGGGATTCCTATGTTGCCCACCTTCCACACTTGTCTGATTTTCTTTTGACCTAGACTGCTTTCTTTGCTGACTTCTGGGCACATGCATAGATATACAAGAGAAACAAGCCCAGACTTGAGAGCTAAGAATTTTGAGGAATTTCTCTGCTCCTGGTACAGTGAGGAACCTGGAGTAAGCTATTTGCCTCTTTTCTGCACTATGATTACTTAAGGTATCTAGAGAACGGGCATCAGAAATAATGAAAGATTAAAAACCCCTGGCATTCCAAGCACAGGATGACCACAGGGTGCCTGGAACATAGTACCAAGGGATGGGAAGACATGTAATTGATGATGAAAGATAGAGTTGGTAAAAAGGGAAAGACTGGGGGCTCATGGCACCCAAGGTTAAGCTTAATTCTGGTACTAGATTGCTTTGGGTCTGTCCTTGGGCAAACTCCTCAAGCTCTCTGGTCCCAATTTCTTCCTCTGCAAAATAAGGTATATGTAGCATAGTAGCTAAGTGCAAGGGCTTTAAAGTCAGACAGACCTGGTTTGGAGTCCCAGCTCTACCACTTACTAGCTGTGTGACCTGGGCTAGTCACCAAATGTCTTCAGGCTTTTTACTAACTTGAGGGCAGGTAAATGAAGACACTAATAGAACCTTTCTTATGAGGTTGCTATGAATATTAAATGAGATAACATAACAAATGTATGTAAAGAATTTAATATAGTGCCTATCACACAGAAGGGCTATATAAATGTTAGTTACTACTACTACTGAAGAAAAGGAAGAAAGGTGGCCAGACATTTGCTGGTTTATCTTTTTAAAATTTTATTTTAATGTGGAGATATATATATATATATATATATATATATATTTCCATTTTAGCCATTTTAAGTGTACAATTCAATGGCATTAATTACATTCACAATGTTGTGCTACCATCTCCACCATCCATTACCAAAACTTTTTCACCCCCCAAACAAACTCTGTACCCATTATGTAATAACTTCCCACTCCTCCCTTCCCTGAGCCTCTAATAACCTATAATCTACTTTCTGTCTACCCTAGACATTTCATATAACTTGAACAATATTCAATATGCAATATTTATCCTTTTGTGTCTGACTTTTTTAACTTGGCATAAGATTTCAAGGTTCTTCCATGTTGTAGCATGTAGTGGCCTATCTTACACAGATGCTATGAGGATTTAATGAAATCAGTGCTGGAAAAGGTTTTTGAAGATAAAAGACTCTTCAAAGGTGAGGTGGAATTGAAATTAAAAAGCAAAAGTGTTGGAACCTCCCCCCTCACTGCTGAGAGGTTTATCTTGAGTCTATGGGCTCTGATTGTTAGTGCTGGCCTGAGTAGCTATTGGCTTCCTCTCCCACCCACCCATGTTTGCTATCATGATGATTTGTTCCCCCTGGAAGCTTGAGTTGCAGGAGAGGATTTGAAACCTTGATCCCTCTTCCAACTCTACTACTCCTACCCCAAATGCAGACACAACTCTCAGGCAAGTAGCCAGTACTGAACCAGGCCCAGACTTCACTTTGCCTTTGCCCTGCTGAGGGCCTGGCTCCTGGTTACCAGTGGGCTAACTTCCTGCAGCTGCGTTTCAGGTTTTTGGGTGTACTGGAGCACCCTAGATTGCTGTGATGACCTACTTTTCTGGACAATCATTAACTTCTGCATACAAAACACCCTGTTACAAAACAGCCAGTCAGCAAGCATGGGCTAACCAAAGGAGGGGTATATGTGCATGGGAGTGGGGTTCACTTCAGTAGCAGTCTGAGAAGAATGTCTGTCTTCATCTGCATTCCCTAGGACAATATGTATTTTCTACATGCTAGGTTTTTTATATTACCTCACTTAATCTGTACAAAACAAAAATTTAGTTGGTACTTTATAATTCCCAATTGCCAGATGAGGAAGCTGAGGTTTAGAGATATGAAGTAAATTGTTCAAGTTTCAACAGCAAGTAGGGGGAAGATTTTGGTGGAAGATTTTTTTTTCTTAAACCCCTGTCTGTCTGACTACAGAGCTTATGCTCTTAATTTATACATTATAGAAAGACTAATCCAGGTCAGAAACTTACTGTAGGTCTTAGCCTAGTTCCAGGATGACCAAGCTGAGGCTTAAGGAAATTTTCCAACTGGAAAACAAGTTGCCAACCCCTGTAATGTCCTCTAGCTTACAGAAACCTTCAATTTCCTTCCTCTACCTTTTCCCATTTTCCCCGTGTCTCTCAGAAACATTAACAAAAAAGACAGTATCCTTAGAAAGGGCATTTTAGATTAAACATAAACTTTGCCCACATTTTCCCAGTCCCTCTCCTTCTGCCCTCTTTTCTATCTCTGTACTCTGACAAGGAATCTAAGGATACTGGGATTGTCAGCAGATTACTGCTCAGAGGCAGGAACATGGCCTATGTGACCTCTTGAGAATTCCACTGAGCTTTGTTACTTCATGACACCATATAAACAACAGGCCCTAATAGTAAGAGTAAGTGCTTGGCTCAGCTCTGAAGATCAAAGCCATATTGATCTGACATTCAGTCTTACCTGGATTGATTACATTGTCATCTGCCCTAAGCAGATCATCCAAGATTCCTTTGCTAATGCAAGTGGCTGTGCTGCAAGTATGGGGAAAACTGCTACTGGAGGCATTAGTCACCTGCCCCCTTAGGACTGCTAGGGGGAGTTGACCCAACTGGTTGACTCCTTAGTTCAAAAGTGTCCTCAAAGCTAAGGGTAGGGCCATGTCCAGCATCAGTCTCAGACAGGAAGGATTTTCATGATTTCAGCATTTGTTTCTTGTTTTGGCTCTGCAAAGGCACTGATGCTTATGGAAAGCAGAGCTTAACAAATTGGCCATCTGGCCCCTATTGCTCCTTCTCTGGTGGTTGGACAGAATATTGGAAAAGCCGTAAGTCTCCAAGGAGGTTGTGGAGACTTACTAACCTAGCAGGATGTTAGTAAGCTCTAGACATCCTTGCCCAGTCTTAGCTGCACATTCACTCCTTTTGGTTCATATTCCAGACTTCACAGAGGCCCTGGTCAGGATGGGGCCTCCAGCTATTGACCCAGAGGTTGCAAGGCAGATACACTGAAATGACACAGAGCCAGACAGGGGAGCGGACATGGCATAATGAAGTAGGAAATCTGAGGCCTACGATGCCATGAACTAAGTCTATGAACTTGGCCCTCAGTGTCTTCATCTATAAACAACAGGGGATCCATTGATTAGCCCCTGCTTAGTGCCTCTAAACACCCTATGATATGGGACAGGGAACTTCCATGTGGGACTGTGGAGACAGTGAGGTGGATCCAGGCTAAGAGGCACTGCCTTACAATCCAGGAGGGCTAAGTTCACAGAGCCATTGCCTCACTGAGCACTGGGAGAGCACCCCAGAGGGGCCAATTTCCTCCCAGGCAGGCTAGCTTGGCTGAGAAACAACTTGGGATTTGGTTAATGTCTAAAGAGAAAGAGGTCAAAGTAAATAGCCCAGAGGGCAGAGAGAGAAAAGTAGGTCTGTGGGGGAGGTTCTCAGAGACTTTCTTATGGTGTCTCAGGGGAGGGAGACCTAGAAATATTTGGACAATGGAAGAGGAAAACTGAGGAGGGCAGTCTTTTTAGAGGCCTGTAAGGATCATGTGCAGTAGAAGGAGCACTGGATTAGGAGACCAAAGATGGGGGTTTCAGTCCTAGATCTGCATTGGATTTGCTATGTGTTCTTTTTTTTTAATATATATACATATATTTTAAGAGGTGCTTAGATTACCCAAAATATTACACGGAACCCACTGGGATTCCCATGTTGCCCACCTCCCACACCTCCCACCACATCCCACACAAACATCTCCCACAGTGTGGCCCACCACCCTCAATGAACTTACACATGTGTTCTCGAATAGCCTGTGTCATCTCTGAGCCTTGATTTCTCCATCCATGATTTTTGGTGGTTTTTTTTACAGCTTTATTGAGATACAATTGGCATACAATAAACTGCACATATCTGACAAGTTTTGACGTTGTACACATTTGATACACAAGTTCACTATCAGCACAATCAAGATAATGGACATATCCATCATCTCTTCCCCCAATTTATTCATATCTCTTTATAATTCCTCTTTCTTGTCCCACTTCCAACCCTTCTCATCTTAGGCAACCACTGATTTAATTTCCATCACTATGAATTAGTTTCCATTTTTCAGACTCTTATATAACTGGAACCATACTGTATGTATTTCTTGGTAAGATCTGGCTTCTAGGTTTACCCATGTTTTTTAGTGTATGAGTAGTTCATTCATCCCTTTGTTTCTTTCTTTTTTTTAAGGGGGTGATGTTGAAGAATCTTATTAACATGAAAAGTTCTATAAAACATGGGTAAATTGTAAAAACATATTGTAAGTACAATACACTGTATTTTATAAGACTTTATACATATCTATGTATAGAAAAATCTAGAAGAATGCACATCAAAGTAAAAATAATTGTCTACAAGTGATTGGAATTTTGGATTTTTGACCTTGTTTCTCTGTGTTTTCTAATTTTTCAATTGTGAAAATACATGGATCTTTTTACTATATATTTTTAAACAGCTCTATTGAGGTATAATTGACATACAATAAACTGTCCATATTTAAAGTGCATAATGTAATCAGTTTTATAAAAATTCATAACAAGGGAATTAGACATACACGTCCAAGTAGTGCAGTGCACCCTAAATAGTATAAATCCTAACAGGCCTACTCCAAGACATATACTTGCAAAATTGTCCAATACTCAAGACAAAGAGAGAATACAGAAAGCAACAAGAGAACAAAGAGCTGTTATATACAAGGGAAGCTCGATAAGATTAAGTGCTGATTTCTCATCTCAAATCATGGAGGCAAGAAGGAATGGTATGATATGGTTAAGGTGCTAAAAGAAAAAACTTCAGCCAAGAATTCTCTATCCAGCAAAGCTGGCATTCAAAAATGAGGGAGAGCTCAAAATATTCACAGATAAACAGAAATTAAGAGAGTTTGTCAATAAGAAACCTGCACCTTAAAAAATACTAAAGGGGGGGCGGATGTGGCTCAAAAGGTTGGGCGTCCGTCTGCCATATGGAGGGACCTGGGTTCGATTCCCGGGACCTCCTGGTAAAATAAAAAATAAAATAAAATAAAAAAAATACTAAAGGGAGTTCTACAGGTTGAAAGGAAAAAACAGGAGAGAGAAAGCTGCAGGGGAGTGTAAGAACAACTAAAAAGATAAAAAGAGAAATAAAAACAACATATAACATACATAAACCTAAAGGAAATATGGCTAATGTAAGTAATTCCTTGCCAGTAATAACATTGAATGTCAACAGACACAGATTGGCAGAATGGATAAGGAAATAGGACCCATCTATATGCTGTCTACAAGAAACCCATCTTAAACCCAGGGACACAAGGAGGCTGAAAGTGAATGGTTGGAAAACAATTTTACAAGCAAACAATAACCAAGAAAGGGCAGGAATAGCTACATTAATATCAGACAAAAGAGACATTAAATGAAAAACTATTGTAAGAGACAAAGAAGGACACTATATATTAATAAAAGGGGTAATCTACCAAGAAGAAAGAACAATCATAAACATTTATACACCTAACCAGGGCACCTCAAAATACATGAGGCAAACACTGGAAAACCTAACTGGAGAAATAGATGCTTCTACAATTATAGTGGGGGACTTCAATACACCATTATCACCATTAGACAGAACATCTTGACAGAGAATCAATAAATAAAGACTTTGATTAACACATTAGAGGACCTGGACCTGATAGACATATACAAAACATTACACCCAAATACAGTGGGAGATACACTCAGAGGGAGATCCTCTTAAGTGCACCTGGATCATTCTCCAGGATAGACCACATGTTAGGCCACAGAACAACTCTCAATGAATCCAGAAAATTCAAAATTATACAAACTAATTTCTCTGACCACAATGGAATGAAGCTGGAAATCAGTAAAAGGCAGAGAACCAGATTAGGCACAAAGATATGGAAGTTAAACAATACACTTTTAGACAAACAGTGGGTCCAGGAGGAAATCTCAAAAGAAATTAATAACTTCCCTGAAATGAATGAAAATGACAATGCAACGTATCAAAACCTTTGGGATGCAGCAAAAGAAATACTGAGGGGGAAATTCACAGCCATAAATGTCTATATAAAAAACCAAGAAAGCACTAAAATCAAAGGCCTAACTGCACTCCTGGAGGAATTAAAAAAAAGAACAACAAACTAACCCCAAAGGAAGTAGGAAAAAAAGAAATAACAAAGATTAGAGCAGAACTAAATGAAATTGAAGATAAGAAAGTACTAGAAAAAATAAACAAAACTAAAAGCTGGTTCTTCGAGAAGATTAAAAAAAAAAAGACAAACCCTTAGCTACACTAACAAAGAAAAAGAGAGAGAAGATGCAAATACATAAAATAAGAAACGAGGAAGGGGATATCACCACTGACCCCACATAAATAAAGGGTATCATGAGAGGATACTTTAAAAAATTGTATGCCAGCAAGATGGATAATTTAGAGGAAATGGACAAATTCCTAGAAACACACAAGCAGCCTACATTATGAAAAGAAATTGATGAACTCAACAGACCAATCACAAGTAATGACATAGAATTAATTATCAAAAGCCTCCCAACTAAGAAGAGCCCAGGCCCAGACAGCTTCACAGGTGAATTCTACCAAAGGTTCTGGAAAGAACTAACACCAATCCTGCTTAAATTCTTCCAAAAAATAGAAGTGGAGGGAACATTGCCCAACCCATTCTATGATGCCACCCTAATACCAAAAGCCAAACAAAGATGCCAGAAGAAAGAAAAACTATAGAGACCAATCTCTCTAATGAACTGACATGCTAAAATCTTCAACAAAATACTTGCTAACCATATTCAACAACACATCAAACCAATTATACACAATGTCCAGTGGGTTTCATCCCTGGTATGCAAGCATGGTTCAACATAAGAAAATCCATCAATGTAATAAACCACATAAGCAGAGCGAAAGAAAAAGAAACCATATGATCATCTCTATAGATGCAGAAAAAGCATTCCACAAAATATAGCATCCTTTCCTGATAAAAACACTACAAAAGATAGGAATAGAAGGAAACTTCCTCCACATGATAAAGGGTATATATGAAAAACCCACAGCTAACATCACATTCAATGGTGAAATCCTAAAAGATTTCCCTCTCAGATTGGGAATAAGACAGTGATGCCCACTTTTACTGCTTCTATTTAACATTGTTTGAGAACTACTTGCTCAAGCACTTAGGCAAGAAAAAGATATAAAAGGCATCCAAATTGGAAAGGATGAACTAAAAATTTCACTATTTGCAGAAGACATGATCCTGTACGTAGGAAGCCCTGAGAAATCTACAACAAAACTTCTAGAGCTTATAAATGAGTTCAGAAAAGTCGCAGGTTATGATATCAACATGCAAAAATCAGTAGCATTTCAGTATACCAATAATGAGCAATCTGAGGAGGAAATCAAGAAAAAAAAATCCCATTTACGATAGCAGCTAAAGAATCAAATACCTAGGAATAAATTTAATTAAAGATGTAAATATGCAGAAAACTACACAATACTGTTAAAGGAAATCAAAGAAGGCATGAATAAATGGAAGAATATTCCCTGTTCATAGATAGGGAGACTAGACATCTTTAAGATTTCTATCCTACCCAAACAAGTCTACAGATTTAATGCAATCCCAATAAAAATCAACACAGCAATTTTTACTGAATTGGAAAAACTAATTTGAAATTCATTTGGAAAGGCGAGAGCTCCCAAATAGCCAAAGACATATTGAAAAAGAAAAATGAAATCAGAGGAACCACACTACTTGACTTTAAAACATACTACAAAGCTACAGTGGTCAAAACTGCATGGTATTGGCACAAGGATAGACATACTAACCAATGGAACCAAACCGAGAGTTCTGATATACATATACATATGTATATGTATATGTATATCACATATACAGTCAACTGATATTCGACAAGGCCACCAAGCCCATTCAACTGGGAGAGAATGACCTCTTAAAAAAATGGTGCTTGGAGAACTGAATATCTATATCTATATCCAAAAGAATGAAAGAGGACCTCTATCTCACACCTTATACAAAAATTAACTCAAGATGGATCAAAAATCTAAATATAAGAGTCAAGTCCATAAAGACCTTAGAAGATAATGTAGGGAAGCATCTACAGGACCTTGAATTAGGAAATGGTTTCATGAACTTTACACCCAAAGCACAGGCAACAAAAGAAAAAATAGATAAATGGGACCTCCTCAAAATTAAAAAACTTTTGCACTTCAAAGGAGTTTGTTAAGAAAGTGAAAAGGCAGACTACACAATGGGAGAAAATATTTGGTAACCATATAACTGATAGGGCCCTAATATCCAGCATACATAAAAAATTCCTACACTTCAAAAATAAACAGACAGATGGATGGGGCTCTCTTGCTTGCAGTTGTAGACTCTCTCAGTTCCTTGGGATGGTCGTTGTCCATCATTATCTCCTTGTTAGTTATCCTGGGTGAGTCCAATGAACTGTAGAGTAGGTATTGCAACTCTGTTGAATTTCAGGGCCCAGCTGGCACATGGACAGCCCAGAGATTAAAGTCTCTTGGATGTACACCTGCCAACTCCAGCACCAATTATAGGTTCAAATAAAAGGGACAGAAGAGGCATGTGTAGAGAAGTCACATCTGAGTCCAACTCGGTCACACTCAGGAGCACAAACTCCAAAGTAGGGCCACTGGCAAGACACCAAACTTTGGAGCTATCTGCCATGACCATAGGTCCTGGGTGTCTCCAGAGCCCTCAGGATCCCCAGTATTTGGGGTAGTATCGACCTTGGCCGTCTATGAAATCCTGCTGAGACATGCATAAGTGTTACCTCTTTGATGACCTCCCGACTCCCTTTGGAGTCTCTTAGCCATACACATTCATTTTTCTTTATCTTTTCCCCCTTTTATTCAAGGTCTTTTTCCAGTTGTATCACCAGCCGGTGCTTGATAGCAATCCCTCAGTGCCAGGGAAGCTCATCCCTGGGAGTCATGTCCCATGCCAGGGGGAAGGTAATGCATTTATATGCTGAGTTTTGCTTAGAGAGAGGCCACATTTGAGCAACAATGAGGCTTTCAGGAGGCAACTCTTAGGCACTGTCCAACACTAGTCTAAGTTGCAAATTCAAGAGCAAAAGGCTCACAAACATAGTCATCAACATCAAGGGCCCATCAATGGACCATCCTTCTTCACTAGTCATTGCCTCTACACTTGGGGTATTGTTGCTGTTCCATTAGAGAATGTGCCAGAGCTCCCCATGATGGGAATTCAATAATCTTTCAGTTGTGTGAATTTCCACCCACTGTGGCAATGCTCTGTGAACATTTGAACTTAAAATATAACTTATATGTGCTCAATTTGCTTAATTCATATCAGTGAGGTCATGTAATATTTGTCCTTCAGTGCCTGACTTGCTTCACTCAACATAAGGTCCTCAAAAGTCATCCATGTTATCCCATGTGTTAATACTGTATTCTTTCTTACAGCTGAGTAATATTCCATTGTACATGTATACCACAATTTGCTTATCCATTCATCTACTGAAGGGCATTTGGGTTGATTCCAAGTTTTGGCAATAGTGAACAATGCCACTATGGACATTGGTGTGCATATATCTCTTCATGTCCTGGCTTTCAGTTCTTTTGGGTATATCCCCAGCAGTAGAATTGCTGGATCATACGGCAGTTGTATAGTTAGTTTTCTGAGGAACCACCAAACTGTCCTCCACAGTGGCTGGACCATTCTACATTCTCACCAGCAATGGGTGAGGGTTCCCATTCATCCACATCCTCTCCAACACTTGTAGTCCTCTGTTTTTTAAATAGCTGCCAGTCTAATGGGTGTAAGATGATATCTCATTATAGTTTTGATTTGCATTTCCCTAATAGGTAGTGATGTTGAACATCTTTTCATGTGCTTTTTAGCCATTTGTATTTCTTCTTTGGAGAAGTGTCTATTCAAGTCACTTGCCCATTTTTAAAATGGGTTGTCTTTTTATTTTATTTTTATTTTTTATGCTTAATAATATATTTTAGTTAATCTAATACATCTAAAACATTATTTCAGTGTGTAGTCAATATTAAAAACATTGATGAGCTCTTTTGCATTTATTTTTTAAACTACTTATTTGAAGGCCAGTGGATTTTTACACTTAATGCTCCTCTTAATTTGGAAGCTAAATGTAATAAGGGATACTTGGTGTGTATTTAGATTTCATAAAATGTACAGTTAAAAACATTAAATTTGCATAACTAAGAGGTTCCAAATATATTTTAAAATTGCCAATAACTGAGTTAAATATCCAAAAATTGCTCTTTAATATCTGCATCCACAGTGACAAAAGTCCTTTGGTTTCTAATGGAAATTTAGATGAATTGAACTTTGACCTCATTCCCATTCTCTTTTCCCAATTCTATCCAACCCATTGACTGCCTTGTTCTTCCTTGAACCATCCACAAACTGTCCTGTCTTGAGGTTTGGCACTGTTTGTTTCCTCTACTTGCAGTGTTTTCCTCCAGATACCAACATGACTAATTCCCACATGTTCTTCAACTTCTCAGTGAGGCCAACCCTGGCCATGTTTTTGGGAAATTACTCCCCCAGCTCTACGTTTATCCTGCTCTCATCTCTTTCTCCCTGGAACGTATCCCCCCCCCCCTTTTTTTTTTCACTAACAAAGTTTTAGTTTTAATTATTTTTTGTTGAATTTCTAAGCAGCCACGAGAAGGCAGTGATTTGACAAATTCAATGAGAAGCATCTAATATTGTTGAATGCTGAGAAGATTTCTTTTATATATATATTTTTTATTTTTAAAAAGGTATTTAGATTACATAAATGTTACATAAAAATATAGGGGATTCCCATATGCCTCGCTTCCTACGTCTCCCACATTTTCCCACATTAACAACATCTTTCATTAGTGTGGTACATTAGTCATAATTGATGAAAACATTTTAGAACATTGCCATTAAGCATGGATTATAGTTTACATTGTAGCTTACACTCTCTCCGACATAATTTTGAAGGTTATGGCAAGATACGTAATGGCCCATATCTGTCACTGTAATGTCATTCAGGAAAATTCCCAAGTCCCCCAAATGCTCCCATATTTCACCTGTATTTCCCTCTCCCTACCCTCAGAACCTCTAGTGGCCACTGCCTCCACCTGATTGATATAGTTTCTTCCATTGCTAGAATCACAATAAGTCTATAGTAGAATACCAGTAAGTCTCCTTTAGTCCATAGTTCATTCCCCAAACCTGAGGATTCTGGAATGGTGTTTCCCAATCCACCTCTAATTGAGAGGAGGCTAAGCAAATCAAGCCGACTCAGAGAGCTAGAGTCTGGAAGATAGGTTTACAGGAAATAGGAAAGGAGAAGAAGGTTGTCTGCCAACGCCCATATGGGCAAAATCTATGATAAGCAGGAAATGTGTAGTTGTACATTGGAGGGGCATGACAGTGGTGTAATGATACTTTTAGGTTAAGTGGTGCTGGTTTGTAGGGTAGTTTGGACTGTCCATGGAACTGGGGAGAGGGTTGGGGGAGGGAATAGGTGAACACTGGGGATTGGCGGGTACATGGTAGAAACTACAATGTTGGGAATGTTCTTTTGGCAATATGGCAAGTGAGGGTTTCTGGTTTGTGGTGTTGAATGTGGGGCATTCTGGACATGGAGCACCTGATGCAGGCTTCTAGGGACTGTGTGAGTGTTCATCTTGCCAAAGTGTGTTATATCAGTGGGTGGAAACTCACATAATGAGCAGCAAGGTGGTAGACTCCCATCCTGGGGAGGCCTGCTATATTCTCAAATAGAGGGGCAGGAGTGTCTTGAGAGTATGGGCAGTGCCTAATAGGGGAGGGTAGACCAGTGTGTCAAGCCCTCAGTGTTGTTGCAAGTAACTATGAATCTGGTCCTTCACGGAATGAAGCCTGGTGGTGGTTGTGGATTTCAAGGGGAGGGAGAGGGAGGAATACAATAAATGGAACAGGGGGCATTTTGGGGGAGATGGAAGTGTTCTACATTATCTTGCTATGATGGATACAGGCCATATTGAATTGCATCAAAGTTTATAAAAGTGTATGGTCCAAAATGTAAACCATAATGTAAACCATTTACCATGGTTGGTAGCTATGTTTCAATATTTGTACATCAGTTGTAACAAACGTATCATTCACATATAAAATGTTATTAATTGGGGAAGGGGGAGAAGGGGGAGGCAGTTGGGCATATGGGAGTCCCCTGTATTCAGCACATGACTTTTCTGTAACCTAAAACTTCTTTGAGGACAAAAAAAGTAAGACACTGGGGGAATAAATGGAAGAAAATGTCACCGTACATATAGAACAACAGATCTTACAGTGATGAAAGGCAAAATGACAAAAAACTTTTTAAAAATAGTTTTTCATTAATTTTACTATCTTAAATTTTTATTTTTTTATTTTGAAAAAAATTGTATTTTATTTCTTATTTTTAAACCTATCATTATTATTTCATTTTCTTATTAATCATATTTGGCTATTTTATTGGCTTCATTTTTGAAGATGTTTTGGATCACAGAAGGGTTACAACCGTGGCAGGGGAGTATCATTGGTGTGGGATGTCAGAGATAGGGGATACATGGGAGGAAGCTCACCTGGGCATACATATATGGCATATAAATGTGATCAAATGTTAATGGGGCATTGCCATGGTGGGTGGAGATTCACCCAATAACTGAAGGAATATCAAATTCCCATCCTGCGGAGTTCTGCCACATCCTCTAATGGATCAGCAAGAATCCCCTGAGTACAGGGGCAATGACTAGTGAAGGAGGATGGTCCATTGATGGGCCCTTGATATTGATGACTGTGCATATGAACCTTTACTCCTGAAATTGAATCTTAGCCTAGTATTATAGGGTACCTAAGAGTTGCCTCCTGGGAGCCTCCTTGTTGTGCAAATGTGACCTCTCTCTAAGCCAAACTCAGCATATAAATACATTACCTTCCCCCCAGGGTGGGACATGACTCTTGGGGATGAGCCTCCCTGGCACCAAGGGAGTCCTACCAAGCACCAGCTAGCAATGCAACAGGAAAAAGACCTTGAGCAAAAGGGGGAAAAGGTGAAGACAAATGAGTTTATATGGCTAAGAGACTTCAAAATGTGTCCGGAGGTCATTCCAGAGGTTACGCTTATGCATGTCTCAGCAGGATCTCTTTGACTGCCAAAGTAGATATACTACCCCAAATAGCAGGGCTCCTGAGGGCTCTGGAGACTTTCAGACTATAGTCATGGAGATAGCTCAGGAGTTTGGTGTGTTGCCAGTGGGCCCTACTTTGGAATTTATGCTCCCCAGGAAGACAAAGTTGGACTTAGTTTTGATTTCCCTACACTTGGCTCTTCTGTCCTTCTATTTGAACCTATAATTAGTATTAGAGTTGGCAAGTGTACATCCAAGGGACTTAAATCTTTGGGCTGTCCATGTGCCAGCTGGGCCCTGAATCTCAACGGAGTTGCAACACCTATTGTCCAGTTCATAGGTCTCACCCAGGACAACTAATATGGAGGTGATGATGGACAACTACCATACCAAGGAACCAAGAGAGTCTACAACTGCAAGCAAGAGAGTCCCATCCATCGGCTCTATGGGATCACAGCCTCCTCTCAGCTAGAAGTGGAGTGGACATCACTATCCCAGAATCTTCAGGATTGGGGAAAGAACTATGGACTAAAGTAGACTTACTGGTATTCTACTATAGACTTATTGAGATTCTAGCAATGGAAGAAATTATATCATTGATGTGGAGGCAGTGGCCACTGGAAGTTCTGAGGGCAGGGAGAGGGAAAAACAGGTATAATATGGGGGCATTTTTTGACTTGGGAATTGCCCTGAATAACATTGCAATGACAGATTCAGGCCATTATAGATCTTGCCATTACCTACAGAACTGGGTGGGAGAGAGTGTAAACTACAATGTAAACTTTAATCCACGTTTAGTGACAATGTTCCAAAATGTGTTCAATTGCAATGAATGTACTTCACTAATGAAGGATGTTGTTTATGTGGGAAAATGTGAGAGGTGTGGGGAGCTGGGCATATGGGAATCCCTTATATTTTTTGCGTGACATTTGTATAATCTAAGTATCTTCAAAATTTTTTAATTTAAATAAATAAATAAATAAATAGAAATTCCAATAAAAAATTCATAACAGCTTTATTCAGTAGAGCCCAAACCTGAAATCAACATCAATATCCTTCAATAGATGAAGAAATAAATTAATTGTGATATATTCATACAATGGCATACAGTTAAGCATTGAAAAGAAAAAACTATTGATACAAGCAACAAGATGAATAAAAGTCACAGACATTATGTCAAACAAAATGCATACAGAACATAAAACATTTATATGGAATTCTAAAACACGCAAAATTAATCTATATTAATTGAAATCTGATCAATTCTCATAATGTGATCAGTTTTGATATACATATACATCAAGAACCATCACCACAATCAAGATAATGAGCACATCCATCATTCCCAAAAGTCCTCCCCCCACCCACAGGCAACCACTGCTTTGCTTTCTGTCACTTTAGATTAGTTTGCATTTTATAGAATTTTATATAAGTGGAATACAAAAGTAGATAAATTTTTAGTCTAGCTTCTTTTACTCACCATAATTGTTCTGAAATTCATGCAAGTTGTTGCATGAATCAGTAGTTCATTCCTTTTAATTGTAGAGTAGTCTTTCCTTGTATGGTTCACAAGAATTTGTTTATGAATTCACATATTAATGGACATTTGGGTTGTTTCTAGTCTTTGACAAATAAAAGCTTCTATGAACATTCATGTACAAGTTTTGGTATGGACATATAGCTTCATTTCTTTTGGCTTAAATAACTAGGAGTGGAATTGCTGGGATATATGGTAACTGTATGTTTAATTATCAGTTAACTTCCAAACTGTTTCCAAAGTGATTGTGCCATTTTACATTTCCAGCAGCCATACCTGAGAGCTCCAGCACTTGGTATAGTCAGTTTTTTTCTTCTTTTTTTATTATTTTGGTCAGTATTTTTAATCTTAGAATTAAAACCTGCATTTCATTGTGGGTTTTAACTTGCATTTCCCTAAAGACTAATGATGTTGAACATTTTTCATGTATTTGTTTACCATCCATATACCTTCTTTGGCAAAGTGTCTGTTTAAACTATTTGCCTGTTTTTTAATTGGGTTTTTTGTTTTCTTATTTTTGAGTTTGGAGAATTTTTAAAAAGACATTCTTTATCAGATGTACAATTGGCAAATATTTTCCCCCTTCTGGCTTGTGTTTTAATTCTCTTTCATGTGTCTTTTGAAGAGCAAAATGTTTAATTTTGACAAAGTCAATTATGTATATGTATATATATTATACTTTTTGGGTTTTGTGTCCTATTTGAGAAATAGTTGCCTATTCCAAGATCATTATGATTTACTTCTATGTTTTCTAGAAGTTTTATGGTTTTAGCTCTTACATTTAGGTCTCTGCATCATTTTGAGTTTAATTTTAGTATATGGTGTGAGGGACGGTTTCAATTTCATTGTTTGTAAGTGGATATCCATTTGACCCAGCATCATTTTTGAAAAGACTGTTCTTTCCCTTTTGACTTGTCTTGGCATCTTTATCAAATATCAAGTGGTAATAGATGTGGACTATTTCTGGACTCTCTATTCTGTTCTGTTGATCTATATGTTTATTTTTATTTCAATACCTCACTGTCTTTATTGTTATAATGTTATAGTAAGTCGAAATCAGGTAATGTAAGTCCTCCATCTTTGTTCCTTTTTATCACAATCATTTTGGATATTCTATGTCTTTTTCATTTACACATAAGTATTAGAATCAGCCTGCTAAATTCTACAAAAAATGCTGGGATTTTGATTGGGATTACTTTGTATCTTAGAACAATTTGGAGAGAATTGATATCTTCAAAATATGGAGTGTTCCAACCCATGAACAAGGTATATCCTTCCATTTATTTGTCTTCTTTAATTTTCTCAGCAATGTTTTGTAATTTTCAGTGTAGAGATCTTGTACAACTTTTATCAAATTTATCCATAAGCATTTCAAATTTTGATGCTATTTTAAATGGCATTTGTTTTACAATTTTTAATTATTCATTGCTAGTATATAGAAATCCAACTGGGTTTTGTATGTTCAGTTTGAATTCTGGGAGCTTACTAAACTCACTCATTAGTTCTAGTAACTTTTTGAGGAGGTCCTCAGAATTTTCTGGATAAATGATTATGTTGTCTGTAAATAGAAACAAGTTTACTTTCTCATTTCCAATTTTTATGTCTTCTATTTCTTCTTCTTGCCCTAATGCACTAGCTAGGACCTCCAGTACAATGTTGACTAGAAGTGGCAAGAGTAAGCATCCCTGCATTGTTCCTAATTTTGGGGAAATGCATTCAGTCTTTCACAATTGTCTGGTTTTATTATCAGGGTAATATTGGCCTCCTAGAATTAGTTGGGAAATATTGCCTCTTATTTTATGGAAAATTTTGTGCAGAATTGGCATTATTTCTTCCTTAAATGTTTAGTAGAATTCACCAGTGAAGCTATCTTGGTCACCCCTCCATGATTCTTTTTTTAATTATTATTTATTTATTTATTTATTCATTCATCTCCCCCTTGCTGCTTGTGCTCGCTGGGTCAGCTAACCACGCCATGCGGGCGGACTTGCCTTCACCAGGAGGCCCCGGGAACCGAACCCAGGGCCTCCCATATGGTAAACGGGAGCCCTACTGATTGAGCCACAGCCGCTTCCCTCTCCATGATTCTTAAGGGCCTTTTTATCTTTGACATTTTGCAGTTCTAATAAGGCCCCTGTCATCAATCTTTATGTTTTAGATGTGTGGTCTGTCTTTCTGTTTCTGTATTTCTTGTTTCAGTATCTCTGTCTCCTCCCTCTTTCTCCTACTCTCTCTCAGGTAAATGGCTGACAATATGAATCTGCAGATGCAGGGCCAGCACCCTCAGAGAAAGCTGAAGAAACAGTTTCGATTCACAGTTCTTCCTGGCACTAGTGCTTTTGGCTTAAAGAGCCTTTGCTACTGGAGTAGATAACTGATCATTGCCCCATATTGGGCACCAAATCAGTGGCCCATAGGCTATTAATGAAGCCCAGCTACCCCTAAAAGACTGAAGCAGGAATCAGAAGGCCAGTATTTCCAGTCTTGGCATGGGCACTCTTAAGGATGGGTCTCTCTGGGCCTCAAATTATCTGTAGCATGAAAAACTGGACCCCTAGATCTTCTTATTCCAAAAGTGGAATTAACAAGAGCAGCAAGGGAATGGAGGACAAATAACCTAATAAGGGAGCAATAAGGCAACTTATGTTTCCAGTGATTATTTGGTTATAAAAGTCTTGAAAGCAAATGTTGTAAAGTCAAAAATAGGTAGCCTGACTTCTGGTTGACAAAGAAAGCAGCATAAGGCACTCCAGGGTGCAATTACACCACAGAATCTTTGAACAGCTAGCAAAAACTGGGAGGCACATCTTCCTCAAAACTCTGGAAAACAGTTACAGAGTCAAAGTAACTGGGCCAGTGCTGAATCAAAAAAATAAATACCAGCTTTTAAAATAGTAGGAGAAGCTCAGGACACCCTTGCAGACCTTTCTCTCACACTCTCCCTTGTGAAGGGTGGAGCTGGTCTGTGCTCCCATTGTGAGTCCCTAGCTCTATTCCAGATAGAGCAGAGTAACCTCTCTGTATGTACTGGGATGCCTGTATGTCAGTGCCATCTATCGGTGCCAAACCATCAGGGGCAGCCTGAAAGATTGATCGAGAAGGCATCTTTGGTTTGCCACTTGCCCTGCAGGTAGAAGAAGCTTGTGGACAACTAAAGCAGTGTAAGAGACAAGTCAAAGTAGTCTAGGACAAAGGATTACTGGCTTTAAGACATACAATAAAGGACCCAGGAAGGGTGGAAAGTCTATTTCTTAGGGAGTAGAGGGGACATTCATATTCTTGTAAATAGGGGAATTCCTAAGGCCATGAGTTGAAACAAGGCCAGGACAAGATGCAGGATCAGAAAAGACAGCCAGGATCCTGAACTTTATTTTCACCTAAGGCTGATCTTCATAGGAATAAACTCTGAAGGACAGCACCAGCCAACACAGAGCCAATTTGAAAATATTATGAAATGTGGGCTTTTTTTTTTTTCGTATGTTCCCCCACTGGCTTTTTTTCACTTTATTTTCAAAGAAGTTTTAGGTTATAGAAAAGTCACATAGAAAATATAGGGGATTCTCATATACCCTACCCCCCTCCTCCTCTCAAATTTTCCCCTATCAATAACATCTTACTTGAGTATGGTACATTTGTTACAATTGATGAACCCATTTTGAAGTATTGTTACTAACCATGGTCAAAGGTTTACATTATGGCTTACATTGTGCACTGTACACTTTTATGTGTTTTGACAAATTGCATAATGGTTTGTATCCGTCATTGCAAGATCATGCAGAACAATTCCAATGCCCTAAAAGTACCCTATGTTCAATCTATTCTTCCCTCCCCCTTCCCTCAGAACCTGTGGTAACCACTAAGTTCGATTTTTGAAGAATAAGGTTCATAGTTACATGCATTAATATTGAAGGCTTGATATATTGGTATGTTTTCCTTTATTAGGTACTGCCTTTGTTCTCAAGAGATTCTTGCCCTTGTAATTGAGAACATAGCAGGATTCCCAGGAAGGAAGTTTAGTATTTTCTTGTTTATTGTATGGGTCTCCACCCACTGAGATAACACATTATGATAAGATGAACACTTTCTTATTCCATAGAAGCATGCCCCAGGTATGCTCTATACCACATATCTCCCCACCCCGACACCTTGCACCAGTAACCCTCCATGCCATATTTGCCAAAAGAACATTCCCACCATTGTAGTTTTAACCACAGACCTACAAATCCCCAGAGTTCACCTGTTCCTCCCTCCAGCCCTCCCCCCAGTTCCATGGATAGTCCAACCCAACCCTCACATTCCAGCACCATCAACCCAACTCACATCCTACACCACTATCACCCCCATCCACTGACCAACCACCCCATTCCACCTTATAAATTTTGCCCATATTGAGCATCGGTTCACCAGACTCCTGATAACCTATCTTCCAGACTCTAGCTCTTGTGAGTCTGCTTGATTTGCTTAGGTCATATCAGTAAGGTCATGCAATATTTGTCTTTCAGTGACAGGCTTATTTCACTCAGCATAAGGTCTTCAAGATTCATCCATGTTGACCTGTGTGTCAATACTTCATTCCTTCTTACAGCTGAGTAATATTCCATTGTATGTATGTACTACAATATGCATATCCATTCATCTGTTGATGGACACTTGGGTTGCTTCCAACTTTTGGCAATAGGAAATAATGCCCTATGAACATTGGTGTGCATATATCTGTCCATGTCCCTGCTTTCAGTTCTTCTGGGTATATACACAGCAGTGGAATTACTGGATCATATGGCAGTTCCATAGTTAGCTTCTTGAAGAACTGCCAAACTGTTCTCCACAATGGCTGCACCATTCTACATTCCCATCTGCAGTAGATGAGTGTTCCCTTTCCTCCACTTCCTCTCCAACACTTGTAGTTCTGTTTTTTCTTAATGCCTGCTAGTCTAATAGGTATAAGGTGATATTTCATTGTAATTTTGATTTGAATTTCCCTAATAGCTAGTGAAGTTGAGCATCTTTTCATGTGTGCATTAGTTAGCCAAAAGTGTGCTTATGCAAAGTACCAGAAATCTGTTGGCTTTCATAAAGGCTATTTATTTAGGGTAAAAGCTTACAGTTACAAGGCCCTAAAGAGTCCAACTAAAGGTACAATAAGAGGTACTTCCTCACCCAAAGTCTGTTGCCACGTGTTGAAGCAAGATGGGGGCCAATGTCTATGAAGGCTCAGCCTTCCTCTTTCCTCTTAAGGCTCTGTGATCCCAGCTTCTTCCCAATCTCAGCCATAGGCTGGCATAGGGCTCATCTCTCTTCCTTTGGGGCTCATTTCTTTCCAGGCTCAACTACTCTATTCTCTTCACAAGGTCAGCTGTAAACTAGCAGGCTCATCTCTCTTCCCAGGGCTGCAAGATCCTCTGTGTATCTTCTCTGTGTGTCAACTCCTGTGTGAGAGTCTGTTTTATCAGCCTACCAAGGGATCTAGGACTCAAAGGTGAGTAGCACTCTAATGACATCGTCGTTGAATCAAAGCCCTAATCTTAACATAATTTAATCAGACGTCTCAACTTAATCTAATACAATCAGAAGGTTATCAAGCCCAGAGGAACAGACCGAGTTTACAAACATAATCTGTCTTTTTGGAATTCATAAATAATCTCAAACTGCCACAATGTGCTATTTAGCCATTTGTATTTCTTCTTTGGGAAAGTGTCTATTCAAATCTTTGGCCCAGGGAAGCAAATGTGGTTCAAGTGATTCCACATATGGGAAGTCCAGGGCCTCCTGGTGAAAAGCAAGCTGGCCCACACAGAGTGCTGGCCCGTGTGGAGTGCTGGCCCACACGGAGTGCTGGCACAGCAAAATGATGCAAAAAAAAAAGACACAGAGGAGAGACAAAAAGAGACACAGCAGACCAGGGAGCTGAGGTGCTGCAAGAGATTGAATGCCTCTCTCCACTCCGGAAGGTCCTGGCATCGTTCCCAGTGCTGCCTAAAGAGAAGTCAAGCAGACACAGAAGAACACACAGAGAGCAGACAGTGAGTGCAAAACAACAGGGGAGGGGGGGGTATAAATAAATACTATTTAAAAAATCTCTTGCCCATTTTATAAATGGGTTATTTGTCTTTTTATTTTTGAGATGTAGGATTTCTTTATATATGCTGGATATTAGGCCCTTATTTGATAAATTGTTACCAAATATTTTCTCCCATTGAGTAGGCTGCCTTTTCACTTTCATGACAAACTCCTTTGAAACGCAAAAGTTTTTAATTTTGAGGAGGTCCCATTTATCTATTTTTTCTTTCGTTGCTCCCAATTTGGGTGTAAATTTTTTTTTATGAAAACGTCCTATTACAAGATCTCATAGATGCTTCCCTACATTATCTTCTAGAAGCTTTATGGTCTTGTCTCTTATATTTAGGTTTTTGACTCATCTTGAGTTAATTTTTGTATAGGGCCTGGGATGGTGATCCTCTCTCATTCTTTTGGATATGGATATCCAGTTATCCCAGAACCATTTATTGAAGAAGCCATTCTTTCCCATTTGAGTGAGCTTAGTGTCCTTGTCAACTATCAGTTGACTATATATGCAAGGATATATATCAGAACTCTCAATTAAGTACCATTGGTCAGTATGTCTATTCTTTTGCCAATACCATACAGTTTTATCCTTTATAGCTTTGCAGTATGCTTGAAAGTCAGGTAGTATGATTCCTCCTATTATGTTTTTTTTTTTCAGTATGTTTTTGACTATTTGGGGCTCCACCCTTCCAAATAAATATCATAATTAGCTTTTCCAATTCAGTAAAAAATGCTGTTGTAATTTTTATTGGGATGGCATTAAATCTGTAAATCATTTTGGGTAGTATAGACATCTTAATAATGTTTCGTCTTCCACCCCATGAACATAGAATATTCTTCCATTTATTTAGGTCTTCTTTGATTTTCTTTAACAATGTTGTATAGGTGTCTGTGTACAAGTCGTTTACATCTTTATTTAAGTTTATTCCTAGACATTTGATTTTTTAGTTGCTATTGTAAATGGAATTTTTTCTTGATTTCCTCCTCAGATTGCTGAACATTAGTGTACAGAAATGCTAGGGAAACGGATGTGGCTCAAGAGGTTTGGCGTCCGTCTACCATATGGAGAGACCGGGGTTCGATCCCCGGTACCTCCCGGTTAAAAAAAAAAAAAAGAAATGCTAATGATTTTTGCTTGTTGATCTTATAGCCTGCCACTTTATTGAATTCATTTATAAGCTCTAGAACTTTGCTGTAGATTTTTCAGGGTTTTCTTCATATAAGATCATGTCATCTGCAAATATTGAAATTTTTACTTCTTCCTTTCCTATTTGGATGCTTTTTATTTCTTTTTCTTGCCTATGTTTTCAAGCAAGTACTTTTAAAACAATGTTAAATAAGAGCAGTGACACTGGGCATCCTTGTCTTGTTCCAGATCTTAGAGGGAACGGTTTAGCATTTCAACATTGAATATGATGTTAGCTGTGGGTTTTTTATAGATATTATCATGTTGAAGAAGTTTCCTTCTATTCCTATCTTTTGAAGTATTTTTTTTAATCATGAAAGGATACTGTATTTTGTCAAATCCTTTTTCTGCTTCTATAGAGATGATCATGTGATTTTTTTCTTTTGATCTGTTAATGTGGTATAGCCATTGGGCAGTTTGATATAATTATGAATTCCAAAAAGAGATATTGGATTATGTTTCTAAACTGATCTGTTAATCTGGGCATGATTAAGTTATGATTAGGGCATTGACTGGGCCATGTCAGTAGGGCATTCAGCCCCACCCCTTGGTGGGTGGGGGAATCAAATATAAAAGCCAAGGCAAAGGACAGAGGGAGCAGTTTTGATGTTGGAGAGAAGGTCCCGGGATAGAGACATGCCATTCACCTGAGAGTTCACAGCTGGCCTTGTGGAGAGAAGCAAAGTCTAGAGAGCCTAATAGTCGAATAGTGGAGGAAACAAAGGAGCTAAGCCCGGAGAGAAATGCAGCCCCTGGAAGAGAGGAACCCAAGAAGCCTGAACCATGGCAAACGTTGGCAGCTGTCATGCTCCAACACGTGGCAATGGACTTTGGTGAGGGAAGAAGCTTATGCTTTGTGGCCTGGTAACTGTGGACTTCTACCCCAAATAAATACCCTTTATAAAGACCAGCCAATCTCTGGTATTTTGCATTAGCACCCCTTTGACTGACTAATACATGTGGTATATTACATTGATTGATTTTCTTATGTTGAACCATCTTTGCACACCAGGGATGAAACCCTTTCTTCCCCTTCTGTTTCACCCACCCTATCTCCCCTCCCCCTGAGTTTTCTGAATGATGGTTCCACTCCTATTTGCCCTTCAGATTCCCACAGATGGGTCTCTTTCAACCTCCACTTGCTGGGATAGCTACAGTCAAGATTCAAAGTGGGCTAAGCTCGCCAAACTCACTGAAGAAAAATCACTCTCTGCCCTCCGCCAGACTCCTCTTCCTCCCAGGGAGGAGGACATTTTTTCCTTTCTCCATCGGCTATAGTGACTCAGGGGTTTTACTGAGCCTATTCACCTTGGGGATGTGGGATATGTGCTATTCCCAGCCACAGGGGCAAGTAAGTCATGGTTTTCATTTGGTCTCTTTGTCTCTCTATCCTTCTCCCTCCTGGAAGATGTGCAGCACTCTTCTGGTTTGCAGATCTCCAAAGCAGGTCCCTTGGATAGCTTTTTGCCCTTCTTCCATTGTTTTTGTGAGAGAGTTGAGCCCTGCATAGCTACTCTGATGCCATCTTCCTGGAAGTTTTTCTGAAATATGTTTTTTTGTTGGTTTCTTTTATTTTGCTAGCTCCTGGCACTTAAGGAAATCTCTGTCATATCGTTATCTGGATACATACTAAAGGAACAGATTAAATCCCAGAGTTAACATATTGAAATGTTAAAATATACAGTTTTCAGCATAAGATTACAAGACAAAAAATCAGGAAATGATGGCCTATCCAAAGAAACAATATAAAAATTCAAAAATGAACTATGAAGATAAGAATATGGATATACCAGACAACAAATTTTAAAAATGATCTTCAATATGTTCAAGGACATAAAGGAAAAAATGAGCAAAGAAAAAATGATATCAGGAAAATAATGAATGAACAATATGAGAATCTGAATAAAGAGACAGAAATTTTTAAAAGGAATCAAACAGAAATACTAGAGTTGAAGACTGCAACAACTGAAATGAATAATTCCATTGAGGATTTCAACAGCAGATTGGAGCTGGAAGAATAAAGAATCAGTGAACTTGAAGATAAGATAATTCAAATGATTCAGGCTAAGAAGCAGGAAAAAAATGAATGAAAAAGGTGAAGATAGTCTATGAGTCCTGTGGGAAACAATCATGCATACTATATAGGCATTATAGTAGTCCTAGAAGAAGAAGAAAGAGAAAATGGGGCAGAAGGAATATTCAAAGAAATAATGACAGAAAAAAGTCCCAAATTTTAAAAAAGACATGATTATACACATTCAAGAAGCCCAATAAATCCCAAACAAGGTAAACTCGAAGAGAACCATGCCAAGACAGATAGTAGTTAAACTGTCAAATGCCAAGGACAATGACAAAGCTCTGAAAGTTGCAAGAGAAAAGCAACATGTTGTGTACAAGTGATTCCCAACAAGATTACATGGTGATTTCTCATCAGAAACCATGGAAGCAAGAAGGCAGTGGTGCAAAATATTTAAAGTGCTGAAAGAAAACAATTCCTAACAAAGAATATTATATCTGGCAAGAATCTTTCAAAAATGAGGGAGAGACTAAGACATTCCCAGATAAACAAAAGATGAGGGAGTTCATCACCACTAGGAGTTTCCTACAAACAATGCTAAAGGGAGTACTTAAGAGAGAAAATAAGGAACAGTAGACAGTGGATTGAAATGGCATAAAGAAATAAATACCTCCAGTACAGGTAATGATAGGGGAACTACAAATGCCAGTATCATTATATTGAATTTGTGGCTACGTAACTCCACTTTTTACATCTTAGATGTTCTAAAATGCAAAAGAATAAAATGTAAATGTAAATCTATGGTTTTAGACCATACAAAGTATAAAGACATAATTTGTAAAAGGACAAAAAAGGTGGGGGTACAGAGAGATATAGGAAAAGTGTTTGTGTATGCTCTTGAAGTTAAGTTGCTATCAAATCAAATATGAATGCTACAGATTTAGGATGTTAAATTTAAAACCCATTGAAACCACAAAGAAAATATCTGAACAATATATACAAAAGGAAATGAGAAGGGACCCAAAATGGTACATTAAAAAGAATCACTTAAATATGAAAGTAGTCATTAATGGAAGTCCTGAGTGGCAAAAAAAAAAAAAAAAAAGGCATAAAACTGACAAAGTCCAAATAGCAAAATGGGAGAATAAAGTCCTGCATTATCAGTAGTTACTTTAAATGTAAATGGATTAAACTCTTAGTCAAAAGACAGAGAATGGCAGAATGGATTTTTTTTTAAAAAGCAGGATCCAACTATATGCTGTCTGCAAGAAACTCACCTTTAATTCAAAGGCACAAGTAGGTTGAAAGTGAAAGGATGGAAAATTATACCATGCAAATAGTAGCCAATAGAGAGCAGGGTAGCTGTATTAATATCAGATAAAATAGACTTTAGGTCAAAAACTGTTAGGAGAAACAAGGAAGATCACTATATACTGATAGAGTGGACAACTCAACAAGAAGACATAATAACTATTAATATATATTCATCTAATGGCAGAGCCCCAAAATATATGAAGCAAATTTTGACAGATTTGAAGGGAAAAATTAATCTTTCTACATTAATAGGAGGAGACTTCAATACACCACTTTCTTCTTTTAAATTAATTCATTTATTTTAAAGAAAGTTTAGATTACATAAATGTTACATAAAAATTTAGGGGACTCCCAAATACCCCCCTCCCTCCCCCTCCCACACATACCCACATTAACAACATCCTTCATTAGTGTTGTACATTTGTTACAATTGATGAACTCATATTGAAACATTGCCACTAACCGTGGATTATAGTTTACAGTATAACTTACACTCTGTCCCGCGCAATTTTGTAAGTTATGACAAAATATATAATGGCCTGTATCATTATAGCGTCACGCAGGACAATTCCAATGTCCCAAAAGTGCCCCTATATTACACCTTATTCTTTGCTCTCACTCCCCTCAGAGCCTCTGGTGATCACTGCCTTTATATCAATGATACAAGGTCTTCCAATGCTAGAGTAACAATAAGTATATAGTGGAATAATATTTTTTTAACTTTATTTTGTACATTTAATAATTGAAAACATAAGCACTTAAAAACTAAAAAGTAAAAACAGATGAATACATATATAAATTTCTCAATTAAATGTAATGGATACATGTAAAATTTTTTGTTGTTGTTTTGTTTTTTGTTTTTTTTGTGTGTGTGAATCAAACAATATTTTACACATTATATTTGGTTCATAGTAATGCATTCATACAGTATTTGTCCTTTTGTGTCTGGCTTGCTTCACTCAACATAAAGTCCTCCAGGTTCATCCATGTTGCCATATGCTTTATGACCTCATTTCTTCTTACAGCTGCATAATATTCTATCGTGTGAATAGACCACAGTTTGTTTATCCATTCATCTGTTGATGGACACCTGGGTTGTTTCCAACTTTTGGCAATGGTGAATAATGTGGCTATGAACATTGGTGTGCAGATGTCTGTTCGTGTCACTGCTCTCAGTTCTTCTGGGTATATACCCAGTAGTGGTATTGCAGGGTCACATGGCAAGTCTATATTCAACTTCTTTAGGAACTGCCAAACAGTCCTCCATAGTAGTTGTACCATCCTGCATTCCCACCAACAGTGAAGAAGTGTTCCTATCTCTCCACATCCTCTCCAACACTTGTAGTTCTCTGTCTTTTTAATAGTGGCCATTCTGATAGGTGTGAAATGATATCTCATTGAAGTTTTGATTTGCCTTTCCCTAATCATGAGTGATGTTGAGCATTTCTTCATGTGTTTTTTTGCCATTTGTATTTCTTCTTTGGAGAAATGTCTATTCAAGTCTTTGGCCCATTTTTTATTTGGGTCATTTGTCTTTTTATTGTTGAGTTGTAACATCTCTTTATATATCCTGGATATTAAACCCTTATCAGATATGTGATTTCCAAATATTTTTTCCCATTGAGTTGGCTGCCTTTTCATCCTTCTGACAAAGTCCTGTGAGGTGCAAAAGTGTTTAATTTTGAGGAGGTGCCATTTATCTACTTTTTCTTTTGTTGCACGTGCTTTGGGTGTGAAGTCCAAGAAACCACCACCTACTACAAGGTCTTGAGGATGTTTCCCTACATTTTCTTCTAATAGTTTTATGGTCCTGGCTTTTATATTTAGATCTTTGATCCATTTTGAGTTGATTCTTGTATAGGGGGTGAGATAGGGGTCCTCTTTCATTCTTTTGGTTATAGAGATCCAGTTCTCCCAACACCATTTGTTGAAAAGACTGTTTTTTTCCCATCAGCGTGGGCTTGATAGGTTTGTCAAAAACCAGTTGACAAATTGGTTTCTCAATTCTATTCCACTGATCGATATGTCTATCTTTATGCCAGTACCATGCTGTATTGACCACTGTAGCTTTGTAATATGTTTCAAGGTCAGGCAGTGAAATTCCTCCCACATTGCTCTTCTTTTTTAGAATACTTTTGGCTATTCGGGTGCACTTACCCTTCCAGATGAATTTGGTAATTGCCTTCTCTAATTCTGTAAAGTAAGCTGTTGGGATTTTGATTGGTATTGCATTGAATCTATAAATCAGTTTGGGCAAGATTGACATCTTCACGATATTTATTCTTCCAATCCATGAACATGGAATGTCTTTCCATTCGTTTAGGTCTTTTAAAATTTCTTTTAGCATTGTTTTGTAGTTTTCTGCATATAGGTCCTGTACTTCCTTGGTTAAATTAACTCCTAGGTATTTGAGTCTTTTTGTTGCTATTGAAAATGGAATTTTCTTCCTGATTTCCTCCTCAGATTGTTCAGTACTAGTGTACAAAAACATTACTGATTTTTGCGTGTTGATCTTATATCCTGCCACTTTGCTGAACTCATTTATTAGTTCAAGTAACTTTCTTGTGGATACTTCAGGATTTTCTAAATACAGGATCATGTCATCTGCAAACAGTGACAGTTTTACTTCCTCTTTTCCTATTTGGACACCTTTAATTTTTTTGTCTTGTCTAATTGCCCTAGCTAGAACTTCTAGTACAATGTTGAATAACAATGGTGACAGTGGGCATCCTTGTCTTGTTCCTGATCTTAGGGGGAAAGCTTTCAACCTTTCCCCATTGAGTATGATATTGGCTGTGGGTTTTTCATATATGCCTTTTATCATATTGAGGAATTTTCCTTTTATTCCTATCTTTTGAAGTATTTTTATCAAAAAAGGATGTTGGATTTTGTCGAATGCCTTTTCTGCATCTATTGAGATGATCATGTGGTTTTTTTCCTTCAACTTGTTAATTTGGTGTATTACATTGATTGATTTTCTTATGTTGAACCAGCCTTGCATACCAGGAATAAATCCCACTTGGTCGTGATGTATAAGTCTTTTGATATGCTGTTGGATTCGATTTGCAAGTATTTTGTTGAGAATTTTTGCATCTATGTTCATGAGAGAGATTGGTCTGTAATTTTCTTTTCTTGTGGAATCTTTATCTGGCTTTGGTATTAGGGTGATGTTGGCTTCATAAAATGTGTTGGGTAATTTTCCCTCCTCTTCGATTTTTTGGAAGAGTTTAAACAGGATTGGTGTTAATTCTTTTAGAAATGCTTGGTAGAATTCACCTGTGAAGCCATCTGGTCCTGGACTTTTCTTTGCTGGGTGTTTTTTGATGACAGATTCAATCTCCTTAATTGTGATTGGTTTGTTAAGTTCTTGTATTTCTTGTTGTGTCAGTGTAGGTTGGTTATGAGTTTCTAGAAATTTGTCCATTTCATCTACGTTGTCTAGTTTGTTGGCATATAGTTTCTCATAATATCCTCTTATGATTCTTTTTATTTCTGTGAGGTCATTTGTAATTTCCCCCCTTTCATTTCTGATTGTATTTATTTGCTTCTTCTCTCTTTTTTTCTTTGTTAGTCTAGCAAGGGGTTTGTCAATTTTATTGATCTTCTCAAAGAACCAGCTTTTGGTTTTGTTGATTTTCTCTATTGCTTTTCTGTTCTCATTTTCATTTATTTCCGCTCTAATCTTTATTATTTCTTTCCTTCTTTTTGCTTTGGGATTGGTTTGCTGTTCTTTTTCCAGTTTCTCAAGTTGTTCAGTTAAATCTTTGAGTTTAGTTCTTTCTTGTTTCTTAATATAGGCATTTAGGGCTATAAATTTCCCTCTCAAGACTGTCTTTGCTGTATCCCATAAGTTTTGATACGTTGTGTTCTCATTTTCATTTGTCTCAGTATATTTACTGATTTCATTTGCAATTTCTTCTTTGACCCACTGAATATTTAGTAGTGTGTTGTTCAGTCTCCACACATTTGCAAATTTACTTTTTTCCTGTCTGTTATTGATTTCTAGTTTCATTCCATTATGCTCTGAGAAGGTGCTTTGTATAATTTCAATCTTTTTATATTTATTGAGAGCTGTATTGTGACCTAGCATGTGGTCTATCCTGGAGAAAGATCCATGGGCACTTGAGAAGAATGTATAACCCGCTGAGTTTGGATGCAGTGTTCTGTATATGTCTGTTAGGTCTAACTTGTTTATCATATTGTTCAAGTTCTCTGTTTCCTTGTTGATCTTCTGTCTAGTTGTTCTATCTAATGATGTGAGAGGGGTGTTGAAGTCTCCGACGATTATTGTAGAAATGTCTATTTCTTCCCTTCAGTTTTTCCAGAGTTTGTCTCATATATTTTGGGGCACCCTGGTTAGGTGTATAGATATTTATGACTGTTATATCTTCCTGGAGGATCATCCCTTTTATTAATATATAGTGGCCTTCCACATCTCATCACTTTTTTGCATTTGAAGTCTGTTTTGTCTGATATTAGTATAGCTACCCCTGCTCTTTTCTGTTTATTATTCGCGTGGCGTATCTTTTTCCAACCTTTTACTTTTAGCTGGCTTGTATCCTTGGGTCTGAGGTGAGTTTCTTGTAAGCAGCATATGGATGGCTCATGTTGTTTTATCCATTCTTTCAGCCTGTATCTTTTGATTGGGGAATTTAATCCATTGACATTCAATGAAATTACTGAAAATGCACTGTTTATTTCCTCCATTTTATTCTTTGGTTTTCATATGTCATCTTATTTTTGTCTTTCTTTTTACTCTTTTGGTTATCCTTTCTGCTTTTCTTTCTTCTATACTCTCCTCCAAGCCTCTCTCTCCTGTCTTTTTCTTTCAGGTTCTAAGGCTTCCTTTAATATTTCCTGCAAAGGTGGATTCTTTTTTGCAAACTCTCTTAGTTTCTGTTTGTTTTTGAATACTTTATATTCACCTTCATATTTGAAAGACAGTTTTTCTGGATAAAGAATTCTCAGCTGGCAGTTTTTCTCTTTCAGTTTCCTAATTGTATCATACCACTGTCTTCTTGCCTCCATGGTTTCTGAAGAGAAATCTGCACTAAGTCTTACTGGACGTCCTTTGTACGTGATCATTTGCTTCTCTCTTGCTGCTCTGAGAATTTTCTCTTTATCTTTTACATTTGACATTCTGAATAATATGTGTCTTGGCATAGGTGTATTTGGATTTATTCTTATTGGGGTACGGTGTGCTTCTTGGACATGTAAGTTCATTTCTTTCGTGAGAGTTGGGAAATTTTCAGCTATTATTTCCTCAAATACTCTTTCTGCCCCTTTTCCTTTCTCTTCTCCTTCTGGAACTCCCACGACACATATGTTCGTGCGTTTTGTGTTGTCATTCAACTCTCTGAGCCCCTGCTCAATTTTTTCCATTCTTTTCTCTCTCTGTTCTTTTCTCTCTTCAATTTTAGCTGCTCTGTCTGCAGTATCACTTATTCTTTCTTCTATCATTTCGAGTCTGCTGTTGTATGCTTCAAATGTATTTTTTACTTCACCTAATGTGTCTTTCATTCCCATGAACTCCATTACTTTTCTGTTCAGGATTTCAAATTCTTCTTTGCGTTCGCTCAATGACTTCTTGATGTCATTGATTTCTTTAACTATATTCTCTTTCATCTCATTAATTTAATTTTGGAAATGTGTGCTCATCTCACTGATTAGTTCTCTCAAATTCTGCATCTCTTCTGGGACTTTGCTGTATTCCTTTTCTTGGGCCATGTCTTCTATTTTCTTAGTACGGCTCGTAATTTTTTGCTGGTGCTTAGGCTTCTGGTTAGTTTGTATTTTACTTAGATGCTCTATCTCTTTCTCTTTTATGGGGTTTTAGTGGCAGGAGGCTGTGAGTTACCACAGCTCTTTGATTTTTGGCTCAACCTTGATTGTTAGGATTGTTCTGCTGGTTGCTCAAAACTGGGCACTGGGCCCAGTAATTGGTTGTAGAGTCGTTTCCTAGGACCTTGGGCAGGGAGGCTATAGAGGCCAGGAAAAGCCTCTCTTACTTATTAATTTTCTTATGTGCACTTCCTTGGTCTGCCAGGAGATGGCGCTTGTTGGCAGCTCTCAATTCAATGCCTGGTCGGAGTGTATTTATTGTGACACAGACCAGATCAATGTGATAGAGCTTCCTGTCTGGGGGCTAGGAGCCCTGTGATTCAAACTTTCTGAGACAGTTCTCCAGACTTCTCTCGTAGCATCCCCCTTTTCCCAGCTAGGAAACATTTCCACGCCCTTCTGAATCCTCAACAATCAGTCCCTGTTAGTAGAGGAGGAGATTGGGAGGTTTGTATTTCTTTAGCCCCTTGCAGGCTCCAAGGCAAACAATGGTGCAGCCCCACCCAGCCTGGAAGGGCTCTCGGGACAGGGCAGACCAAACCTTGGAGTCCAAAGCAGGGTCAGCCCCAGGCTCTCTCTCCCCTCTCCCGTGGTGTCCTCAACAATTAGTCCAGGCTAGAAGAGAGGGAGGTTGCGAGGGTCGGATTTCTCCAGTCCTTTCTAGGCTCCCAGGGCAAACCGCTGTGTGGAAGGGTCCGTGGGGCTCGGCAGCCCAAATTTCAGGTCAGAATCTGAGTCAGCCTAAGGCTGTGACCTTCTCACTCCCCTTTCCGGGAGTGGCAGATCCCTAGAGCCCCCTTTGTCTGTGGTCGCAGGCCCAGAGGCCTGAGAATTCTGAAGAGTGTGGGGGAGAGTGCTGGCAGCAGCAGAAGCTGCTACTTGCAACTCACGGTTCTGTAGTCGCGATTTCCCTCTTCTGTCCCTCTCTCCTCTGGGTGGTGTGCAGCCTTCACCTGCTGACCTAAACCCTAGAAGATCTTTTTCGGGGCTGTTTCAGCCTGTCCTCTAGCTATTTTTCTGGAGAAGAGATTCCCGTGTCTTACTAGTCCGCCATCTTTCCAGAATCTAGTAGAATAATATTAAGTCTACTTTAGTCCATTGTTCATTCCCCAATCCTGAGGATTCTGGGATGGTGATGTCCACTCTGCCTCTAATTGAGAGGGGGCTTAGGTCTCATGGGGCAGATGGATGGTACGATCTTGCTTGCAGTTGTAGACTCTTTCTGTTCCTTGGGATGGGCATTGTCCATCATCATCACCTTTTTTAGTTGTTCTGGGTGAGTCCAATGAACTGGAGAGTAAGTGTTGCAACTCTGCTGGCATTCAGTGCCCAACTGGCACATGGATGGACCAAAGATTTAAGTCTCTTGGACATACACCTATCAAGTAAAGTACTAACTATAGATTCAAATAGAAGGAGCAGAAAAGCCATGTATAGGGGAACCACAAATGAGTCCAACTCTGTGACTGGGGAGCATAAATTCCAAAGTAAGGCCCATTGGCAGGGTGCCAAACTCCTGAGCTGTCTGCCCTTCCTGTAGTGTCTGAATGTCTCTAGATCCCTCAGGAGTCCTGCTATTTGAGGCACTATTTGCTGTGGCAGTCAATGAGATGCTGCTGAGACAATCATAAGCATAACCTCTGGAAGGACCTCCTGACTCACTTTGTTTTTTTTGTTTTTTTTAAAGATTTTATTTATTTATTCATTTATCCCCCCCTTGCTGCCTGCGCTCGCCGGGTCAGCCAACCACGCCGTGCAGGCAGGCCCGCCCCCACCAGGAGGCCCCGGGAACCGAACCCGGGGCCTCCCACATGGCAAACGGGAGCCCTACTGATTGAGCCACAGCCGCCTCCCTCCTGACTCACTTTGAAATCTCTTAGCCAAGCTAGGGCAGCAGGAGGAGCGGCAGCGGCCAGCAGCCTGGCTCAAGAAGGCTCTTGGCACACCGTGTCTGGCAGCACTGCCAAGATGCCCAAGAGGAAGGCCAGCTGGGCCAAAGTGACGGGGAAGGAGGAGCCCAAAAGGAGGCTGGTGAAGCTATCCACTAAACTGACTCCTGTGAAAGTGGAAGCAATGCCAAAAAAGGCAGCAGGAAAGGATAAACCTTCAGATAAAAATGCAATGAAAAGGAAAAAGGGGAGCAAAGGGAAAACAAGCTCAAGTGGCTAACCAAGAAACTAAAGATTTACCTGCAGAAAATGGATAAAATAAAAATGAGGAAAGCCCAGACTCTGATGAAGCAGGAGAGAAAGGAGCCAAGTCTGATTAATACTGTATACCATGTCTTATCAGTAATGTATGTCCCTGTTTCTCCCTTCTTGTACAATCCAGAGGAATATTTTTATCAGTTATTTTGTAAATGCAAGTTTTTAGTAGTTCTAGAAGAAACATTTTTAAGGAGATTGGAATCTCACCTCATCCTTTTTTTTTTTTTTAGTGTAAATGCTTCTTTTTAAGAGGGGAAATCATTTTGCTGGTTGTTAATTTTTTAGTACAACCAGAAAATACTGGGATATTGAATTATGATAAGGAGGCTTTGAATGTCTTGGGTGTCAACATTCCACTGGGAGCTGGTAGTTTTTATACCCTACAATACAACACATACTAAATGGTGATTTGGAATCAGTCATGCATTTAATATGAGTTTAACATTTTAAAAATTACTCCTATTCCCATATTTTTAGTAGATGTGTTTCTTAAAACCACTCCAGAACTCTGTAACATTCTTGGTCATGGTCGTCCAGTTTTTCTGATAACTTTGTTATGTTCTGTAAAAGATTTAAAAGATTGGAAATATGAGTATGTAGTGTGTATGGTATTAAATTGTGAATTAGTGGGACTTAAATATGTAACAGATTAATCAACATTTGAAGATACTAGTACTTGATATCCTCTTAAGGGAAACTTGCCTCCAAATTTTATGCTGAAAAGTCACTGGAATAACTTTAGAAAAACAACTACATAGCTTTTTAGGTTTTCGGTATGTACATTAAGAATTGTGTACAAATCGCTCATAACATCTGTGCTGATCTTCAAAACAACCAATAAAATCTCAATTATGAAAGAAAAAAAAAGAAATCTCTTAGCCATAAAAACTCATTTGTATTTACCATTTCTCCCTTATGGTTAAGGTCTTTTTCCAGATGCATTGCTAGCTGGCGCTTGGTAATAATCCATTGGTGCCAGGAAGACTCATCCCTGGGAGTCATGTCCCATGCCAGGGGGAAGGTAGAACATTTATATGTTGATTTGGCTTAGAGAGAGGCCATATTTGAGCAACAAGGAGGCCCTCAGGAGGTAACTCTTAGACAACATATAATACTAGGCTAAGATTCAATTTCAAAAGAAAAGGTTCATAAGCACAATCATCAATATCAAGGGCCTGGAGCATTGGTCCATCCTTCCTCACTAAGCACTGCCCCTGTACTTGGGGGATTCTTCCTGTTCCATTAGAGAATGTAGCAGAACTCCCCAGGATGGGAATTCGATATTCTTTCGGTTATTGTGTGGATCTCCACCCACCGTGACAATGTGCCATTAACACTTGAACACATTCATATGCCTTGGAGGCATGCCCCAGGCAAACCCCTTCCCATGCATCCCCCTATCACTGACACCCCGCACCAATGATCCTCTCCTGCCACCTTTGCAACCCTTCTGTGATCCAAAACCTCTCCAAGGATGAAGCGAATATAACAACCAAATAAAAATAATAAGAAAATGAAATAATGATAGTTTTAAAATTAACATATAATATACAAAAATATAAAAAACAAAATTTTTTTAAATTTAAATTTTTAACACTTTTAAACATTATGTCTTTCATCACTGTAAGATCTGTTGTCTTGTATGTACAGTGACATTTTCTTCTGTATATTCCCTCAGTTTCTTTTTTTTTTTTCATTTTATCTTCAAAGAAGCTTTAGGTTACAGAAAATCCATGTTCAGAATATAGAGGATTCCCATATACCCAACCCCCCATTTTCCTCTCTCCAGTATTAATAACATTTTACATGTGGATGGTACATTTGTTACAATTGGCGTATAAATATTGAAGCGTAGCTACTAACCATGTTCAATGGTTGACATTATGATTTACATTTTGGTGAAATTTTAAATGGCCTGTTTCCATTATTTCAAGATCATGCAGAACAATTCCAATGCCCCCAAAATGTCCTGTGTTCCATCTATTATATTCTTCCCTCCTCCTCCCCTAGGGACCTATGGTAACCACTAAGTCTCACTTTTTTAATAAAAAGATTCATGGTTACTTGCAATAATATTGAGGGCTTGACATACTGGTGTTTCTTTTACTAGGCACTGTGTATGTTCCCAAAAGACTCTTGCCCTTCTATTCAAGACCATAACATGACTGCCCAGGATGGGAGTTCAATCTTTTCCTGTTTATTATGTGGGTCTCCACCCACTGATATAACACACTATAACAAGATGAACACTTACATATTACATAGAAGCCTGACTCAGGTACACCATGTCCTGTATGCCCCACCCCACATCCAACACTTTACACCAGTAATCCACCCCTGCCATATTTTCCAAAAGAACATTCCCAAGTTGTAGTTTTAGTCACAGACCTACAAATCCCAAGTTCACCTGATCCTTCCCCCAATCCTCCCCCCAGTTACATAGATAGAACAAACCAACCCCCACCCTACCCGCCCTCACACATTAGCACCATCAAACCCAATACCATCACTGCACCACTGTCATGCCCATCCACTACACAACTACACCCTTCCACCTTATTGTAGTTTTGCCCTTATGGGCATTGCCTCACAACCCTCTACTCGCTTTCTGTCTCTTGTAAACCTATCTACCAGACTCTAGCTCTGTGAGTCTGCTTGAATTTTTAAATTCATATCAGTGAGGTCATATAATATTTGTCCTTCAGTGCCTGGCTTGCTTCATTCAATATAATGTTTTCAAGATTCATCCATGTTATCCCATGTGTTAATACCGAATTCCTTCTTATAGCTGAGTAATATTCCATTGTATGCATACACCACAATTTGCTTATCCATTCATCTGTTGATAGACTTTTGGATTGCTTCCATCTTTGGGCGATGGTGAATAATGCTGTTATGAACATCGATGTGCATGTATCTCTTTGTGTCCTTGCTTTCAATTCTTCTGGGTATATACCCAGCAGTGGGATTGCTGGATCTTATGGTAGTTAGCTTCCTGAGAAACTGCCAAACTGTTCTCCACAATGGCTGCACCATTCTATATTCCCACCAGCAGTGGATAAGTGTCCTCTTTCCTCCATAACCTCTCCAAAACTTGTAGTCCTCTATATTTTAATAACCACCAGTCTAGTGAGTGTAAGATGATATCTCATTGTAGTTTTGATTTGCATTTCTCTAATAGCTAATGCTGTTGAGCACCTTTTCATGCGCTCTTTGGCCATTTTTGTTTATTCTTTGGAGAAATGTCTATTCAAATCTCTTGCCCATTTTTAAAATGGGTTGCTTGTCTTTTTATTTTTGAGTTGTAGGATTTCTTTATATGTGCTGGCTATTAGGCCCTTATCAGATAGATGGTTACCAAATATTTTCTCCATTGAGTAGGCTGCCTTTTCACTTTCTTGACAAATTCCTTTAAAGTGCAAAAGTTTTTTATTTTAAGGAGGTCCGATTTATCTATTTTTTCTTTTGTTGCTCATGGTTTGGGTGTACAGTTTATGAAACAGTTTCCTACTACAAGATCTTGCAGATTGTTCCCTACATAATCTTCCAGGAGATTTATGCTCTTCACTCTTATATTTAGATCTTTGATCCATCTTGAGTTAATTTTTATATAGGGCGTGAGATGGTGATCCTCTCCCATTCTTTTGGATATGGATATCCAGTTCTCCTAATACCATTTGTTGAAGAGGCCATTCTCTCCCCATTGAGTAGGCTTGGTGGCATTGTCAAATATCAGTTGACCATGTATGTGAGGATCTATATCAGAACTCTCAGTTCTGTTCCATTGGTCAATATGTTTATCCATGGTCATGCAGTTTTGACCACTGTAGCTTTGTAGTATGTTTTAAAGTCAGGTAGAGTGATTCCTCCAATTTCATTTTCATTTTCAATATGTTTTTGGTTATTCAGGGCTCCTTGCCATTCCAAGTAAATTTCATCATTAACTTTTCCAATTCAGTAAAGAATGCTGTGGCAATTTTTATTGGGATTGCATTAAATCTGTAAAACAGGTTGGCTAAGATAGACACCTTAGTGATGTTTAATCTTCCTATTCATGAACAGAGAATATTATTCCATTTAGTTAGATCTTCTTTGATTTCCTTTAACAATGTCATGTAGTTTTCTGTGTATAAGTCCTTTCCATTTTTAGTTAAGTTAATTCCTAGGTATTTGACTCTTTTAGTTGCTATTATAAATGGAATTTTTTTCTTGATTTCCTCCTCAGATTGTTAATTACTGGTGTACGAAAATGCTACTGATTTTTGCACATTGACATTATAACCTGCAACTTTACTGAACTCATTTATAAGCTCTAGAAGCTTTGTTGTAGATTTCTCAAAGCTTTCTATGTACAGGATCATGTCTTCTACAAATAGTGAAAATTTTACTTCTTCCTTTCCAATTTGGATGCCTTTTACATCTTTTTCTTGCCTAAGTGCTTGAGCAAGTATGTCTAACACAATTTTAAATATGAGCGGTGACAGTGGGCATCCTTGTCTTCCAGATCTTAGAGGGAAAGCTTTTTGCCTTTCACCATTGAATATGATATTAGCTGTGGGTTTTTCATATATACCCTTTATCGTGTTAGGAAGTTTCCTTCTATTCCTATCTTTTGAAGTGTTTTTATCAGGAAAGGGTGCTGTATTTTGTCAAATGCTTTCTCTGCATCAATAGAGATGATTATGAGATTTTGTTCTTTTGATCTGTTAATGTGGTGTATTACATTGATTGATTTTCTTATATTGAACCATCCTTGCATACCAGGGATGAAACTCACTTGGTCATGGTATATAATTTGTTTGATGTGTTGTTGAATACAATTAGCAAGTATTTTGTTGAGTATTTCAGCATCTAGATTCATTAGAGAGATTTGTCTATAGTTTTCCTTTCTTGTCATGTCTTTGCATGGCTTTCATATTAGGGTCAGCATTATAGAATGAATTAGGCAATGTTCCCTTGACTTCTAATTTTTGGAAGAGTTTTATTTTAAATATATTTTGGTGGGCCACACTTGTGGGAGATGTTTGTGTGGGATGTGGTGGGAGGTGTGGGAGGTGTGCAACATGGGAATCCCAGTGGGTTCCGTGTAATATTTTGGGTAATCTAAGCACCTCTTAAAATATATGTATATATATATATAAATAACATTTTTGTAAGCAAATACACATATATGCATATATATTTATATATCATTTTGCAAATGTTTGTATGTATTGTGAGAATTTTGATTTTTACCCACAATAAAAATAAATAAAAAATTAAAAAAAAAAAGATACTTAGATTACTTAAGTTGTTACATAAAATAATATAAGGGATTCTTTGGAAGAGTTTAAGCAGGATTAATGTTAGTTCTTTCTGGAATGTTTGGTAGAATTCACATGTGAAGCCTGAGCTCTTCTTAGTTGGGAGGTTTATGATGACAAATTCAATCTTGTTATTTGTGATTGGTCTGTTGACTTCATCAATTTCGTCTTTCATCAACATAGGCTGCTTGTGTGTTTCTAGGAATTTATCCATTTCATATAACTTATCCATCTTGTTGGCATACAATTTTTCAAAGTATCCTCTTATGATACTCTTTATTTCTGTGGGGTCAGTCATGATATCCCCTTCCTCATTTCTTACTTCATGTATTTGCATCTTCTCTATTTTTTTCTTTGTTAATCTAGCTAAAGGTTTGTCAATTTTATTAATCTTCTGAAAGAACCAGCTTTTCATTTTGTTAATTTTTTCTAGTGCTTTCTTATTTTCAATTTCATTTAGCTCTGCTCTAATCTTTGTTATTTCTTTCTTTCTACTTGCTTTGGGATTAGTTTTTTGTTCTTTTTCTAGTTCCTCCAGGTGTACAGTTAGGTCTTTGATTTCCGCTCTTTATTCTTTTTTAATATTTATGGCTATAAACTTCTCAGCACTGCTTTCGCTGCATCCCATAAGTTTTTTTTTTTAATTTACTTTTATCCATTTTTACCGCCCCCCCCCCCCGTTTTTGCTATTTCTGTGTCCATTCGCTGGGTGACTCAGTGTCCATTTCCTGCCCTCTCTTCTCATCCTTCTCCTGTCTTCACTGGCATTCAATCCTTGGAACCTCCGATGTGGGAGAGAGGCTTCCTACCACCTGCACCACCTTAGTTCCTGGTTTTTCAGTGCATCTCATCTTGGCTTTCCCTTGTGTCACAAGGACAAATATTTTATTATGTCACTTTTATGAAAAAAGCAGAATATGCAAATTCACAAAGTCAGAAACTAAAATATAGGTTAACTGGTGTGTAGGGTGGGGTGGGGTGGGTTCATGGGGAGTTAATTTTTAATTTTATGGCGTCATTGCTTGGAGTGATGGAAAAGTCTTTGCAAGGTATGATGGCGATGGAAGCACAACTTTGTGAATGTAACTGACACCACTGGATTATATATTTGAATGTGGTTAAAAGGGGAAATTTTAAATAGAACATATACAAATATAATTAAAAATTTTTTTAAACATATTACTGTACAAAACAGTGAACCCTAAAGTAAATTATGGACTATAGTTAATATTAATAGTATAATTATAATAATATTGTTCATCAGTTGTAGCAAAGGAACCACAATAATGCAAAGTGTTAATAATAGGGAAACCTGCATGTATGAGGGGTATATTGGGATGCTGTATTTTCTGCATGATTTTTCTGTAAATGTACATCTTTAATAATTAATCATTAATTAATTAATTGAAAAATATGTAGTCCATCAGTGAAGGAATGGAGAATTTTTGTTCAATGGGTGCAGAGTTTGTTTGAAGTGATGAGAAAGTTTGGGGAATGGATGTTGGTAGTGGTAGCACAATATTGTGATAGCACAGTATTGTGAATTTAAATAATACCACTGAGTTGAACTGAACCCTTGATATGGTTAAACTGGGACATTTTGAATTATATATGTGTTGCTACAATAAATTTTTAGAAAAGAAAGTAGGTAACTCATAAAAATTGGCATGTGATGAAACAAAGTGTGGAAAGATAAAAATGGGGTTTGTTTAGATGTTGACTGTTTGGAAAGAAATGCACTGTGCATCTTGTCAAGAAGCAGGGGCCCTTATAAATAGAGCTATCTCTGCCCCACTGCAACCTCCTTTACCTCTCTCTCCCATCTACCCCTTTTGCAGCTTTGGCCATTTCCTTTGGCTTTGCTCCATAATTTCCTCATTTGAGCTTTTGTTAGTCCTCCACAATAACAGGAATTTGTAAAAGTCTGTAATTTATTTGGAGAAATTGGCTCTTGGAGCAAACTCTCTCCCTATTTCAACTCAGGAGGAGAGCTCTCCCCTTCCCGGACTCAAAGAGGTTGGCTATTAGCAGCCAAAGAATGCGGAATCTTGTCTCACTTTTGAGTTATTTTATGAGCGGTCTTCCTGCACTTCAAAGACATTAGTCTAAGAATCCAAGTAAGGAACTGAAGTACTAATTGGGCACTTGAGTGGAAAGACTCTGAGCATGAGGAATCTCAAGGGCCAATATACCCAGGAGGGAGCCAGAAAGTCCAGAGTTTTTCCCTTGTACTACCCAGGCCCAATTGAAACCCAGCTGTCTATGGGCACTCAGAGGAGAATAGGAGAGGTTGCCTGTTGAATACAGACGTTGTGTTCACTCCAACTACAGGCTTTTAAGGGCCAACCTTCTGGGTATACTTCACTCATCTTGGGGGTAATGGTTGAGGTTGAAAAAAACTCTGGGAACCTTTGGATGAAAGTTGTGTGATGGTGTATTTATATAGAGTTCACCTTAAAGGTCCCAGGGCTCTGTTGGGTGGAAAATTTATTAGTCAGGAATTAGGTACTTGCTTAGCAGTTACTACAGCTGTGGGTTGAAAATAATGCTTTCTGCCTGATGGGAAGTTATGGGGTGCCACCTCTGATTTTGCCAAGCTTCAGTTTAGAAAAATGTTGCTATACTTCTCCTGTTGAACCTACTTTTTATTCTTCCCAACTCTCCCACATCTCAACTGCTTCATCAAAATCTCTTTATAGGGAAAAACAAAAACTCCCTAGCTCTGAATCCAAGGATTGTCAGAGCCCTGGACAATTTCTTCTCCACTCCTTGCTTTTTCCAGAAAGGGAAACACTTCAAGAACAATAAAGTACAATGATACTCATTTATCCTCAACATAGTTATACTTTTCATAATTATTATTGTGACTATTGTTTTCTTATTTATATAGTCATTGCTTGATGATTTTTCTCTTCCTAAATTTCTGCTGATAACCTTTCCCACTAACAATCATTTAATTCCTTTCTCTTATATCACACTATTTTTCAGTCAGTAATCTAGCTGTTAGATTGCATTTCTCTCCCTGGATATAAAAATTTTTTTCACTTGGAATATCTGGCTTCTCTGAAAATCTTTAAATAGAAAATTTTACTCTGGTCATGCATGATCCATAGAACTTATGAATTTTATTGTCTTACTCTACTGTAAGCTGCTTGAAGACACTCATTTAACATCCTCCACACCTGTAAGAGAGCATAGTATCTAGGCCAGAGAGGACATTAACTGTTGAATAAATGAATGCCAAATATGGATGACTATTTTAAAAAGTCATTTAACATTAAAATGAATCCAGGGCACTTTTCCCTATTCATCCCACAAAGTAGAGCTAAAAATGCTGGATATTATATACAAAACAAATATAAGAATACTTAAATGTGGAAAGAAGGTGGCAGACTAACTAGGAACTTCATGGGAACCAAGTTACAACATGGCAGTGAGTTCTCTGGAATTTCTTTTTTTAATCAGATATCCTAGACTTGGAGCTGAAGAAGCCAGCAACCCAGAAATACCAACAGGAGCAGACCAAGAAAAACCCCAAGTAAAGATTACTTTCTTTAGCTAAAGAACCAGGAAAAGGGTAGCCTAGCAATACAGAAAGGTTTTAGACAATAATCTCTCTACTTTAACCAAAAACCCTGGGGGAAAAAATGCTCTCCACACTATCTTTGCCAGCCAAGGCCTAGTGAGGAACTTAGACTTCCACACTTGCCCACTTGTAATGAGGCATTCCATACTGCCCACTTCCCCATAACAAAGTGGAGTCAGAGAAGACTGAGTAGGAAGCCAGGAGTTTCCTCCCCTCTCAGTGGTAATGAGGCCTACCTTATCCCCCACGGTGTCAATGGAAACCACACAGGGAAACTGGAATTTTCCACTTTCCAGACTGTAAGGAAACACCCTAACCTCCACTTCTCACCCTACTCCCCTCCCTTACCCTCACTGAAGTGCTAACATAGTGTCAGTAAAGGAAGGTCAAGAAGGGAAATGGGACCAGCACCATGTCTGATGAGGCCACATGGGAAGCAGTAATGAGGGACCTCTACCCATCTCAACCAGGAAGGTATCAGAGGCCTAATGTGGATCCTGAACACTGACCCTGCTCAGTAATTGCAAGGCACCCCTCCTCTCCAGGGTGTCAATGGAAGTTGAATGGGGAACCTGGATTTCCACTCCTATCTGGCAGTGTCAGAGGAGGCCTGCTAAAATACAAGATTTAAATAAGATCCAGAACCTAACATAATATCCTAAATGTCCAGTATACCATAGAATATCACTCATCATAGCAAGAACCAGGAAAATCTCTACTTCCATATAAAAAGACAATCGACTAACACCAAAACCTAAACAACACAGATGTTGGTGTTATCTGTCAAGGATTTTAAAGCAACCATCATGAAAATGCTTCAATGAGCATTTACAACATCTTGAAAAATTGAAAAATTAGAAAGTCTCAGCAAATAAATAGAAAATATAAAGAGAAACCAAATAGAAATTTTAGAACTGAAAAATACAATAACTGAAATAAAATTCAATGAATAGGCTTCAAAGCAGAACAGAGAAGACAGAATAAAGAAACAGAAAACTTAAAGGTAAAACAATAGAAATCATCCAATCTGAACAACAGAAAGAAAATAAACTGATAAATCAAATGAACAGAGCTCAGGGAACTGTGGGGCTGAAACAAAAAATCTAACATACCTGTCTTTGGAGGAGTCCTGGAAGGAGAGAAGAAAGGAGGGGAACTGAAAAAAGCATTAAAAGAAATATATTTTTTTTAAAAGGCATATGAAAAAAAGAAAAAGAAATAATGGCTTAAAAATTTCCAAATTTGACAAAAGATATAAGCCTAGAAACTCAAGAAGCTGAGCAAATCCAAATAGGATAAACTCAAAGAAATCTATGCCAAGATATATCATAGTAAACTTTCTGAAAATTGAACACACACACACACACACACACACAAAATATATAATCTTGAAAGCAATGAGAGAGAGCTGCTTATAAGGGTAAATCAATTCAAATGACAGCAGATTACTCATTAGAAACCATACAAGGCTGAAGGAAGAAGTGGCACAATTTTCAAGTGTTGAAAGTAAAGATCGGTCAACAAAGAATTGTATATTCAGTGAAAATATTCTTCAGAAATTAAGGAGACATTAAGACATCCTCAAATAAAGGAAAACTAAGACAATTTGTTGCCAGCAGGCCAACCCTAAAAGAATGGCTAAAGCAAGTTTGCAAACAAAAAAGAAACAAAAGAAATAATCTTGGAACATCAGGAAAGAAGGAAAAAGAGTGGAAAGAGCAAAAATATGGGAAAATACAGTAGACTTTCCTTCTCTTCTTGTTTTTACTAAGTTATGTATAAAACTTGAAGCAAAAATTATAACACTGTCTGATGTGGTTCTCAATGTATATGGAGAAAACATTTAAGACAATTATATTACAAATGGGCAAGGATGAAGAGACATAAAGGGAGATGAGGTTTCTACACTTCACTTGAACTAGTAAAATGTCAACACCAGTAGACTATAATAAGTTTCTACATATAATGTGATGCTTAGATCAATCACTAAGAAAGCTATACAAAGGGACACACTTAAAAAAAAAAAAAACCACTATAAAATAAATCAAAATGGAATTGTGAAAAAAAGTTAATGTTTGGCTCCTCATGGCAGAGATTGCTGCCCACACCTGCAGCTCCATCTCCACCCCAGGCAGGGGAGGGAAGGGTGTGAAGCTTTATCAGCCTCTCTGGGCAACTATAGACAGTCTTGGCCTGCACAACTTAGATTATTAAATATGGCTGTGGCTCTGACCCTACCCTTGGCAAAGGAGAAAGGTGGGAGAACCTTTATCAGTCCCTGGGGCAACACAGGCAGCTTCAGCTTCCACAGCTTACAACACCAATTACATCATTAGCTTCTACTTTACAACCAGCAAGGGAGAAAGGGCAAGAAAGCCCTAATCTAAAGAGAGAAACTGAACCCAGAATAAATACATCTAGTAAGCCAGATGCCAAGACACCAAAAAAAATTTGCAGTCCATACCAAGAAACAGGAAGATATGGCCCAAAGGAACAAGGTAAGCTTCCAGATGACATAAAGGAGTTGAGACAACTAATTATAGATGTTCAAACAAATCTTCTTAATAAATTCAATGAGATGGCTAAAGAGATTAAGGATATTAAGTGAGCACAAAGAAGAATTTGAAAGCATACATAGAAAAATAGCAGATCATATGGGAATGAAAGGTGCAATAAGTGAAATTTTAAAAATACACTGGAGAAAATTTAAAAACACACACAAAAAACAAAAACAAACAAAAAATACACTGGAGTCATATAACAGCAGATTTCAGGAGGCAGAAGAAAGGATTGGTGAGCTTGAAGACATGGCTTCTGAAAACAAACATAGAAAAGAACAGATGAAGAAAAGAATGGAAAAAATTGAACAAGGTCTCAGGGAACTAAATGACAGCAAGAGACATGAAAACATACGTGTCATGGGTGTTCCAGAAGACGAAGAGAAGTGAAAAGGGGCATAAGGAATCTTTGAAGAAATAATGGTAGAAAATTTCCCAACTCTATTGAAGGACATAGATATCCATGTCCAAGAAGCACAATGTACTCCCATCCAAATAAATCCAAATAGACCAACTCTAAGACACATACTAATGAAAATGTCAAATGCCAAAGACAAAGAGAGAATTCTGAGAGCAGCAAGAGAAAAGCAATGCATAACATATAAGGGGTACCCAATAAGATTAAGTGCTGATTTCTCATCAGAAACCATGTAGACAAGAAGGCAGTGCTATGATTTATTTAAGATACTGCAAGAGAAAAACTTCTAGCCAAGAATCTTATATCCAGCAAGATTGTCTTTCAAAAATAAGTGAGAGTTTGGAATATTCACAGATAAACAGAAACTGAGAGAGTTTATAACAAAGAAACTGGCTTTGATGGAGATACTAAAGGGTTTGCTACAGTCTGGAAAAGGAGGACAGGAGAGAGAGGTTTGGAAGAAAGCCTAGAGATGAGGATTATGTTAGTGACAGTGACTGAAAGTGTCAAAAGAGTGGTGAAAATAAAATATGACAGATAAAACATAAAGGTCAGGATGGGTGAAATAAGAACTGCCTTTCCATTAATGGAAATTGAATGTTAATGGATTAAGCTCCCCAATCAAAAGACAGACTGGTGTAATGGATAAGAAAATATGAACCATCTATAAGCTGTCTACAAGAGACTCACCTTAGACCCAAGGATACCAATAGATTGAAAGTGAAAGGCTGGAAAAAGATATTCATGCATACAGTAACCAAAAAAAAGCCAGAGTCTATTTCATCTGAAAGAAGTATCAGATGACACTTATATCAGGTGAAACAGACTTTAAAAGACACTAGTAATGCACAATCTGAAGAGGAAGTCAGGAAAAAAATTCCATTTACAATAGCGACTAAAAAATCAAATATTTAGGAATAAACTTAACCAAGGATGTAAAGTACTTGTATTCAGAAAACTACAATGCACTGTTAAAAGAAATTTTAAAAGACGTAAATAATTGGAAGAACATTCCATGCTCATGGATTGGAAGACTAAATATCATTAAGATGTCAATTCTACCCAAATTGATATACAGATTCAATGCAATCCCAATAAAAATTCCACTAGCATATTTTAAACAAATGGAAAACACAATTATTAAATTTATTTGGAAGGGTAAGGGGCCCCAAATAGATAGAAAACTCTTAAAAAGGAAAAGCAAAGTTGGAGGGCTCTCACTTCCAGACTTTAAATCATATTACTTATCTACAGTGGTAAAAACAGCATGGTACTGGCATAAAGATAGACATATAGAGCAATGGAACCGAACTGATGGTTCAGAAACAGACCCTCATTTCAATGGTCAGGTGATTTTTGACCAGCCTGTCAAATCCACCCAGCTGGGGCAGAGTAGTCTATTCAACAAATGGTGCTGGAAGAACTGGATATCCATATCCAGTTAGAAAGAAAGAGGACCCCTATCTCACACCCTATTAAAAAATTAACTCAAAATGGATCAAAGGCCTAAATATAAAAGCAAGAACCATAAAGCTCCTAGAAGAAAATGTAGGAAAACATCTTCAAGACCTGGTAGGAGGTGGTAGATTCTTAAAGGAGATAAGAGGAGGGCTGAGAAGGACTACTGATGCTTAATGTTTGTAGAAGTTTTAATTAACTTTACTGTAAAAGTGTGGAAATGCATAGAGTTGATGGTAACACATTATAGTGAGTAGCAGCTGGTTTATAAAAGGGAATGTGACCGGAAAGGGTCATCTAGGGATGTAAATGTCAATTGAAAGAAAACTAGAGAATAATCTGAGGACTGAATAACACAGTGAACCCAGAGGTGGATGAGAATTGTGGTTGATGGTACAGATGCAAGAATGTCCTTCTGTGAGCTAGAGCAGATGTATGTCGCTATTGCAGGGTGGTGGGAATGTGGGGAAGCATGCGAAAAATACTACTAGTGTGACCTATGGAGTGTGGTTAACAGCAATAGTGTAATATTCATGCATCTATGCCAAAAATGTACTGTGTTGATAATGGGGGAGTATGGAAATAGTGTGCCAAATGTATGGCATGGACCATAGTTGGTGGTAATAGTCTAATGATATTTTCTCATAATCTGTAACAAATGTTTCACCACAGTGTGGTGTGGTGATGAAGGGGTGTTGTATGGGAATTCTATGCATGTGCATGATTGTTTTGTAAGTTCACAGCTTCAGTAATAAAAACAAATTAAAAAATAATAATAGGGTGAGTTGGGGGGAAATACACCAAATATAGATATGGACTATAGTTAGTAGTAAGATTTTGGCAATATTCTTTCATAATTTGTAACAAATGTTACAATGCAAGGTGTTGGTGGTGGATTGATGTATGGGACCCCTGAATGATGTTATGCATGTTTGTTTTGTAAGTTCACAAGTTTTACTATACACTTATTGTTTATGTATGTTCATGTATGAATGATAGACTTCAATAAAAATTTTTTAAAAACATACATAAAACCATAAAAAAGTTAATGTAACCCACAGAAAAGCAGGAAAAAGAAAAAAGAAAAACAAAGGGAACAAACAGAGGAAAAATAAAATGGCAGACTCAAACCCTAACATATCAATGATTATGTTAAATTTAAATGGTCTAAATACATAAACTTTAAAATAGAGTTTGGCTGAGTGGATAAAACAGAAATATACACCAACTATATGCTGTCTACAAGAAACTCACTTCAAATATTGACTTCCAGGGAATTATGCTGGGTGAAAAAGCCCATTTCAAAGGTCCCGTAGTATATGATTCCATTTATATAACTTTCCTGAAATAATAAAGAGACGGAATACATGTTAGTGGTTGCCAGTAGTTAGGGATGGTGGGGGGAACAGGCTGGGTGTGACTATAAAGGGGTAGCATAAAAGATATCTTTGTAGTGATGGAATAGTTCTGTATCTTGATTGTGATGGTAGTTACACAAATCTCCACATGTGCTAAAATGACATAGAACTATACACACACATTGTACCAAGGTAAATTTTCTGGTTTTGATATGGTAATGGGGGAAAGGGGGTGAAAGGTACTTGGTATCTCTCTGGACTATCTTTGCAATTTCCTGTGACTCTATAATTATTTCAAAGTAAAAAAAAAAACTTTCAAAAAACAAACATATTAAAAATTATAAAAATACATCAAAAATAATTTAAGCTTTCCTTGACTATACAAATACCTTACAAGCTTAATCATCAGTTTTCATTATAGCTATTCAGAAAGGCCAAGTGTTCTAGCTGACAGAATGTCAGTAAGATGATTTACTTAATCTAATTATTTTTTCGTCTTTGACAATATATCTGGACCCTTTTCTTGAAAATCTGGCCTGAATAAAAACACATACATCATAAACTGGCACTGGCACTTCCTGCTCTCTTGGTTCCTCCCTCTTTTAAAACATCATATTTATTGAGGTATAATTTACATACAGTAATATTCACCCTCTTTATATGCTCAGTTCTATGCATTTTGACAAAAGTATATCATCACCAAAGCCAAGGTATATAACATTTCCATCACCCCAAAACATTCCCTTGTGCCCCTCTGTGGTCAATTCTCTTCTCCCCACTGCTTCCCCTGGCAACTACTCATCTGTTTTTCTGTCTCCATAGTTTTGCATTGTTCCAGAATTTCATATAATTGGAATCATGTAAGTCTGGCTTCATTCACTTAGCATAATGCCTTTGAAAATCACCCAAGTTGTTGTCTGTATCAGTAGTTTGTGCGTGGTTATTGCTGAGTTCTATTTCATTGTATCTCTGTTTATCCACTCACCAACTGAAAGACTTTTGGGTTGTTGCCAGTTTGGAGCAATTATGAAAACAGTTGCTATAAACTTTGTGGGCATAAGTTTTCATTTGTCTTGGGTAGATACCTAGTAATGGGATTTCTGGGTCATATGTGAATATGTATGTAACATTATAAGAAGCCACCAAACTGTTTTTCAAAGTGGATGTATCATTTTGCATTCCCATCAGCAGTCTATGAGATATCCAGTTCTTCCACATACCCACCAGTGCTAGGCATTGTCAGGTTTTTAAAAAGCCATTCTAGTGAGTGTGTAGAGGTAACTCATTGTTCTTTTAATTTGCATTTCTCGAATAATTAGTGACGTTGAGCATCTTTTCATGTGCTTATCTGCCATTCATAGTGTATATGTGTGAAATGTCTGTTCAAGTCTTCTGCCACTTTTTTTTTTTTTACTGGGAGGTCCCAGGTATCGAACCCGGGTCCCTCCATATGGGAGACGGACGCCCAACCAGTTGAGCCACATCCGTCCCCCATTCTGCCACTTTTTAATTTGGATTATTTGCCTCCTTATTGAATTGTGAGTGTTTTTCACACATTCTGGATACAAGTCTTTATCAGATATGTGTTTTTCAAATATTTTTCCTAGTCTGTGGCTTACCTTTTCATTTTCTTAACAGTGTTTTTGGAAGATAAAAAGTTTTAAATTTTGATGAAGTCTATCATTTTTTTCTTTTATGACTCACGCTTTTTGTAAATATCTATGAAATGTTTGACTAACCAAAGGTAAAAAAAAAAAATTCTCTCATGTTTTCTGTTAGAAGTTTTATAGCTTTAAGTTTTACCTTTAAGTAAAACTTAAAGGTAAAACTGATCCATTTTCTGTTAATCTTTGTATGTGTGTGACTACTGGTCTTTACAAAACTTTCTTATACATGCAATTGCATCTGAGCATCGTTTAAAAAAAAACTTTGAGGAAGGCACGGCAAGGATTTTAATCCTCATTTTACAGATGAAAACACTGAGGATTAGAAAAGTGCTAAGTGACTTGCCCTAGGTCCCACAGCTGGTAAGAGGTGAAATTGCAAGGTTAGAGGTGAAATTGTGATGAAAGCCCAGGTGTCCTGCTTTCCCAAGCCAGTACTTTTGGAGCCAGGCAGATGGGGCTCAGGATGGGGGTCCAGCAAAGCAAAGATCCACAGTGGGGATCTGAGCAACCTATTTAGCACCAAGGTAACAAACCCAGGTAATGGACTAGCCCTGAGGTAAAAGACACAGGTGGTGAACTAGCTCTGACCGAGACAGGAGGTCATCTTTCCATTATCTTCAGTCCCAGCCTCACTCAGACTGCATAGCTCTGGCCCACTTGGGGTTCCACAATTTAAGCGTGCCAGAAACTGGCCCAGTGCCTGCTCAGATGACACTCAATAAATGTTTTTTGATGATGATGATGATGACTTGGGAAGTGTTCAGAGGAGAGCTCTGAAAGTGATTACAGGGTTAGAAAGTAAAGCTAAGATTATTTAGCCTAGAAAATAGCAGCACAAGATGCAACTTGATAACAGTCCTCAAACCAAAAAGAATTAAGATAAAATAAAAACCAAAAAACCTGGGCTTTTGTTCTAAGGAAAAATGGGCTGGAAAAATCTAAGTAAAAGGGCAAATTTCTTCCTTCCTGGTGAAGACTGTTATAGATATTTAAGAGTCCTTAAAAACAGGATAAACTCTTTGTAGTGGGTTGAATAGTGTTGCCCCAAAATTCATGCCCACTCAAAAACTCAGTATGTGACCTTATTTGGAAATAAGGTCTTTGCAGATGTAATTGGTTAATATAAGGTCAGACTGGATTAGGGTGGACCCTAAATCCAATGACCAGCATCCTTATAAGAGAAAGAGATTTGGACACAGAGACACAGAGGAGATAACACAGGGAAGAAGGCCATGTGAAGATGGAGGCAGAGATTGGAGGCAACTACAAGCCAAAGAATGCTAAGTATCACTTGGAACCATGAGTTAAGGGACAAGAAAGGATTTTTCTCTAGGGTCTTCAGAGGGATCATGGCCCTGCCAACACTTTGATTTTAGACTTTTAGCCTCTAGACTATGAAAGAATAAATTACTGTTACTTTAAACTACCCAATTTGTGAATATTTTTTGTGGCAGCCTTAGGAAACTAATACACTCTTTTATTTAAGTTTGGAGTCACGGATTTTCCAAACATGGGCTCTGATGAAGGATTTCATCACGAAAGTTGTATGACCCTCTTGCAGTGTCCTTAGAAATCTTTGTATGGCTTCTGAAACTGCCCTGGGTCTTAGTACAATTCCACGAGACTTTTCTCTGTGTTCTGTCCTATTTCTTAGTCCCAATATCTTCACAGGAATGTTCCAATGACCAAAATAAGCCTGGCCTTAGCTCCTGAAGATTTAACTCCCATGTTCCTTTCCCCTGAAGTCAAGTAGCTCAATGCCTAAAGTTATGAATCTGGCTTAGCCTCCCTGGAAGGGCCTGAAATGGTGCCTAGCCCAAATCTGACCCCAGTGCTTGAATCCCCTATTTTACATCTAGCCTCTGCTTGCACACCTCCATGACAAGAAGCTTCACTTCTCCCAAAAGAAGATGTAATGAAATGAACTTCAGACTAGGAATAAGGAGAGTTGGGTTTGAGTCTTACTCTGCTACTAACTTGCTGTGTGATCTTTGGCAAGTCCCTTCACATTTCTGGGCCTCAGCTTCTGCATCAGTAGAATGGTGGTGGAGGAGTCTCTTTGTTTTAGTTTGGGTTGGTTTAGCTGCTGTAACAAATGTTCCTCAAAAATTCAGTCTTTTGAAGAACAAGAAGTTTCCTTCTTTCCCGTGTAACATCCAGGGCAGGAATTCCAAATTGGTGAGGGAGAGAAAACTTTGCTCCATGTAGTTATTCAGGGACTCAGGCTGATGGCAGGTCTGCCAGTTTCAATATATGGCTTCCAAGGTCACTCTGCAATTGTAGCTGTAGCCCACAGGAAGGCAGAAACTTCATGGAGTTTTTTATGATCCAAGCCTGAATGTGGTACATATCAATTTTACCCACATTTAGTTGATCAAAATTCAGTCACATAGTCACATCCAACAGTTAAAGAGGCTGAGAAATATAGTGTAGCTGTGCCAAGGTAAAAGGAAAGAATGGATTTTGGTGGCTAGCTAGACGACTTTTTCATAGATTTAATCATAACTAAAGGTGCTAAGCCCAAGTTCTGAAGTTCTAAGTATGTTTATTAAATAGATTCCTGGTTCTCACATGGCTTGCTTCAGGCAACTTGAAAGTCACCTAACCTCTCTTTCCATGACGCCGGCAGGCTGGAAGTACAAGCCAATGCAATTCCCCCTCTTAAAGGGCAGAGAAGAAGAACTGAGACAGCAGCTACACTACTAGGCACCACATTAAAGTAAGATGACTTTGCACTTCCTGTCTCTGCAGCATGGGTAGGAGCCCTTGCAATGGGCATGATCTTCTTCTGTTCTCCCATTGTGAGTATATTCACTGACCGTTTGGGCTGCCGAATCACAGCGACTGCAGGGGCTGCCATCGCTTTCATCGGCCTCCATACCAGCTCCTTCACCAGGTAAGGTTAGGGGTTGATAACTTCTTTCTGGGCTTCAGCTAGAGACACTCATCAGAAGTCTGCTGTAGCCCTGTCAGGTAGGGCCCTCAAAGTCTTTGCTCCCAGGATTCATTGTCCAATGGGACTCATGTAGGTATGGTCCCCAGGACATGTTGGTAGGGAATATTCCCAAAGAGGACGCAAGAGTTCCAAATTGGGGGCAAAAGCCCAAACCTGGGAGTTCGTACATCTGGGCCCCAATCTGTTTTGGCCACTGAATGGCTTTGGAACACTGCATACATCCATTCCCCTCTCTGGGCTTCATTTTCTATATTTGTAACATGAGGGGATTAGACCAGGTGGTCTTTTCACATCTCTTCCAGCCCTACCATTCTATTCCTTTCCAATGTGCCACAGAACCTCATGACCTCACCTTCCCTCCTGGGAATGAGTTTCTCAAATGGAGCCCACGTGAGCACCTATAATTCCAGGATTCCCAAGGGAATCTTATGCTGAAGAAGAGGGGCAGCTGAGCCCAAGGCTGTTTGGCATTTCTGGCCCTTTTCCAGGTATCGCTGGCTGTGGATGGATGAATATTTGGGACAGATAAGTATTCATTTCTTGGGCATGAGAAGGGATGTTTAGCAGCATCCCTTACTGAGGTACAGACCCAGAACCCAAATGGCAGAACATGGTAGTGTCAAACAAAGAGCAGGCCACAAGTTCTTTTCTGCTTTCTTTTTCTGCCAGCCCTGAAGAAGATGTATTTAGGAAAGGGGAGAAATGAAGACCCTACATCACAAACTAAAGAATGTGGGATTCTTACAGAATGCCATTAACTCTGTGAAAGACATTTTGGAAGTTATGGTACCTCTTACCTCCAATCTGCCTGGGCTGATGTAGGTGAATCCTGGCCTGGAGACACAAAATGATCATAGTGACGTGCCTGGAATGAAGACACAGCTAACTGGTCAGGGATTTACTTTCTGAGCTTGGCTTCCCAGAGAAGGACCATGGTTATACTCTCTAGGCTGAAGTTTCCACTCACCATGGAGAATAATAATTGTGTACTGCTACAACTTAGTCCTGTGTGGATGAGCCAGCTTTCTTTATGACTCAAGCATTTCCAGCCCCACTCCCCAGAAGAGGTTGGATTTGGCCCACAATGGTTTCCTGTCATTGGCCCATTCAGTTGGGACAGAGGAGGAAAAAATCATGTCCTTCCTGGATCTCGCTCAGCCCTCCCAGGGCAGCAACTCAAACTTATTTAGGACCCCTCTTGTCATCAGCCTCATTTGCTTTCAGTGAGGCTGGTGCCTGGCTCCTTGTGGGGAGGAGCAACATCTCAGAAACAGCTCCAGTTCCAGGACTACACAGCAGAGGCCTGATTTATAAGGTTGAGCAGAGTAAATAAACAAATTAGCAACATACGGATCCCATTTCCCTTCCAATACACATGATTCAGTTATAGGAACAGAATTTATTCAGATGTGGTGTTTTCTTCTGGCACCCTTCTTCAAGCCCGTTGGACTAGGCTTTCTGTTCTCCAGCCCCTAACCCCCTCTCCCACCTTTTTTGCCCTTCCTGTAAGACCATCTTTAGAGCCAAGAAGCTTGCTGGATGGCTTCATGTCCAATGAAAAAGAGTGGTTCTGCTTGTGTTTAGAGTTCCAAGTCATCCTTTCTGTTGTCTGAATCAGGGCTCTGAGTTTCTTTGGATGGCAAGGAATGGGGCAGAGTGCAGGCAGTGGTGATGAAGCTTTGGCAAGCCCAATTTGGGGGCTCCCTGTGTGGGGCCTAACTAGAAGATTTACCACATAGTACCCTGAAATGAATTTCTTGCTTTGCCCCACTGGTCCCTCCCTGAAGGTCTAAGTCCTGTCCTTTAGACAAGGTTACCAGCCCAGCCAATCCCAGAGTACCTTAAGAATCTAATGGGAGCAGGCTGCAAGGATTTTGACAGAAGAAGAGCCATTGGATTATCTATATATTATAACTGGAACCAACCTTTTTGAAAACAAGGCCCTTTCTCATGTCTAGTAAATTCAAGCAGATGGTGAGTAATGGATGTCTTGGAAACATGGATGCTAGCACCACATAATCTCTGCAGATAGGCCCAGTCCTTTAGTGTGAGGACTGGGTCTATCTATGGGAAAGAACTGTCTGACCATGGAGAGTATTAGATAATTAAGTGGGCAGTGAGGGCTACTGCAAAATATGTGGAGGCATGTGGTAGATAGTGGCTGTGGTTTAGCCAATTCTAGGTGAGCAGGAAGGTGAAACTGTTCTCTCTAAGGCACTGACTTACACCCTACAGCCACTCATCCAGCCTTTGCATAGGCTGGTTCTGGCTTTCTTTTGAACAATAAATACTCTTTTATGGGATGCTGTGGAATGCATACTAGAGTCACACAGACCTTTATTCATGTCCAAGCTTTGCTGATTCCTCTTTATGTGACCTTGGGCAAATTACTTCACCTCTCTGAGCCTTTGCTTCCCCATCTACAAAATGGGAATCAAAAGGCCCTATTCCGTGTCTTCTCTTAGGGTCAGTGGTTGGTGATGATGTGGGTTAAGGGTGTGAGAATGGAGGTCTCAGGAGGCTGAAAGGAGAAGGGCAGGTGGATTTCTGATCAGCCTGCTGAGGAAAATTCTTGGTATCTCTCCCACAGCTCCCTAAGCCTGCGTTACTTCACCTATGGGATTCTCTTTGGTTGTGGCTGTTCCTTCGCCTTCCAGCCATCCCTTGTCATCCTGGGCCACTACTTCCAACGTCGCCTGGGTCTTGCCAATGGCGTGGTGTCTGCTGGGAGTAGCATCTTCTCCATGTCTTTCCCCTTCCTCATCAATATGCTGGGGACCAAGATCAAGCTGGCCCAAACCTTCCAGGTGCTGAGTACCTTCATGTTTGTTCTCATGCTGCTTTCATTCACCTACCGGCCCCTCCTGCCAAGCTCCCAGGACACTCCAAGCAAGAGGGGTGTCCATACCCTGCGCCAGCGTTTTCTGGCCCAGCTCAGGAAGTACTTCAACATGCGAGTGTTCCGCCAACGTACCTACCGCATCTGGGCTTTCGGAATTGCTGCTGCTGCCCTTGGCTACTTCGTTCCCTATGTACACCTGGTAAGGAATACCAGGGTGGGACTGCCCCACCTGGCCCCAGGAAGCTCCTCTCCACCCGCCTGGAGTCAGAGGGTGTGAGTAGAGGATATTGAAAGAGAAAAACTGGGACCTTTGGAAAAAGAGACAAAATAAAGGTTGGAGAGGTCCAAAGAGGGGATAGGCACAGGCTGAAGGAGGACCTCAATGGGAAATGGAGTAAGTTCCTCAGGGGAAGGCCCATGGTCTGTAGCTTTCCCACTGATAAATCCAGATAGATTTTTAGGAGAATATAAGCATTGCCTGGTTGCAGGAGACTGTCCCAGATGACCCTAGGATAGGGTTTTCTAAAAGTGTGTTCTGTGGAATGCTGGTCTTTGTGGTCAAATTATTTTGTTTAGGATACAACATATACTAGATCTCTCTCTCTTTCTCTTAGAGCTTCATAATGTGCAGTAATCTCTTAAAGGTTCTAAAAGTCATGCAGTAAAGAAATCTATTCAGCTTTGTTTAGCCCAATAGCCAACAAACTTAAGTGGCCAATGAACCCTTGGTCATAGCCTAGCTTTTATTTCCACAAACCTCATATTTCTTAGAACATACTTTTGGAAGAGTTGCCTGGAAGTTGGTGGATTCTTCTCCCCTGGTGACCTAGTGTTGTCCAAGGCTGTCAGTTCTGGGTCTGGTATTGGGGAGATTGTAGAAGAACCCTTGGATTTTTTTCAGCTGTTAGAGCTGTGTTCTAACCTACCAGGACTTGGAAGGGTCTTAAAGACACACCTCCCCCTCAATCTTGCTTAGAAGTACAAAATACAGGGAGCCAAGGGAGGCCTATGTTGCCTTCTAGGTTATTGGAAGCATCTAGAGAGTTTGTCCTGGATAGGGCTATAGGGAAGGGGGTTCTTGACTTGGTCCAGGGAAATAAGAAGTCGAGGATTCTCTGTATGCCAACAGTTAACCAGTCAGTGCCTCTTCCTCCTACTATCATGGGGGGCCTGGTGCTATGATTTTCAGATGAAATATGTGGAAGAGGAATTCTTGGAAATCAAGGAGACCTGGGTGCTCTTGGTGTGTATTGGTGCTACCTCAGGCCTCGGGCGTCTTGTGTCAGGCCGTGTCAGCGACTCCATCCCTGGACTTAAGAAGATCTACTTGCAGGTGAGTGTGATCACCCTGTTCACAGTGCGGAAGAACAGCCTGCCACAGATGATAGGTTATGCTCAGCCTTTAGGATAGCATGGTAGGTTGTACCACTGTTATGCTCCGAGCCTCAGTTATGACACCAGCTTGTTGTATGACATGTGAAAGTCAATCAAATTCTCTGAGTCTCAGTTTCCTCTGCTTTCAAATGAAGACAGTCATCCTTGTTATGCCCTCTTTCACCAAGATAGGGTGAGTATCCAGTGAGAACAGTGTGTATGGAACCTCTTAGAACACTTTAAAAGGAAATTTTTTTTTTTTTTATTATTACTTTTTAAAAGGAAATTTTTATTAACAGTGGCACTTTCATTGAAAGGGGAAACTGAGGCCAGGAGTTAGCTGCTGCCCCGCCCCCCCCCCTCCAGTGAGAACTGACCTCATTGCTATCCTGCACTATGTTGGGTATCTGTATCCCTCTGTGACCCAGCATCTCTCTCCTTTAGGCCCAGGCCCCGATCCATCACCTCTTGTACTTCCTTTGGTTCCCAAATGCCATCCTATCAATGCACACAAGAAAATGTGCCAGAAAAGGCCAAACCTCACTTCCCCTCTCTAAGTTTTAGTTTCCTCACTTGTGCAATGGGAATAATTCTTGCTTTTTCTGTCTCACCTCACAGGTGAGGATCAAAAGCAACATAGATGTAAACAGGCTTTGGGAAGCAAAAAAATGTTACAGCTACACAGGGCTTTAATTCTTCTGACAGTAACACAGGTAGCTTCATATTGTGGGCAGTAGCCATGTGGATAGTCCAGAGGTCACTAATTTTGTGAACTGGATTCTGGTCTGGTTTGAATATAGACTACTGCTCAGGCTGTCTGTCTTTTTCTACCTCGTGGCAATATAGCCTTTTCTACCTGGCTCATGTTTTCGCTCCTGCAGTTGAGCATACCAGTAGGTGCCCAAGTGTAGAACCCTGTAGAGGGACGAAGGCAACCCCAGAAAACAAGTGGTCACAAATAATCCATCAGGAACATGGTTGGGCTCTGACTCACCTATCTCCTGGGGAAGCCCTAATAGAACTTCCAAGAGGCCCTGACTAAACTTATGGCAAGGATTTCTCTTTCTTCTGATAGCCCCAAGTGTTTTCCCAAATTAATCTTCAGATGTCTTGGTCACAGATATGATTAAGGTTTTCTGTTGTGTTTAATTTTGTGTTAGATTTGCAGGAGCTGATTTTTCAGAGATAGGGGTGTTCTTATGGTCCATCCAGGCCAACCTCTTATTACACTGATGGAAAAACTGAGAGAAAGGTTCTTACAGCCAGGAGTGGCAGAATTGACCTCCAGTAGTCTCATATTCCACTTTACCCTAAGTGATAGATGGCAAAGCAAAGTCCCCAGAGATGATAAGCAACTTGACCAAGGTCAAACAAAGAGATTGTGATTGAAATAAACCAATTATGAAATTTGGAATTCCTGTGCAAATATCAGTAAGTGTCTTATCTCAGTGGCATTTTATATAGGAGTATGCATGGCTTTCCAAGCCTCTTCCACAGGCCATCCTGTGGGTTTTCCCAGCCAGTATCAGCAGCTCCATGATGCCAAAATGTTCTGGAAATTGGGGTGAGCTGGCCTTGGGCCTGGGCTTTCTACTGAGAAAACGTAGCAGCTCCTGCCTGGCTCATTTGATTCTTACCACAGTCCCTAGGAGTGAAGTAGGGCTCTAGAAGCTTTTGCTTTCTATTGTGTATAGGGTGCTCCGAGAGGGAGGCATGAGCTAGTTAGAGGCAGAGTAAGGCTCAGGACCCAGTGCTTCTGCTGACTACTTTTCCCACCCCACCCCCAGTCTCTCTTCCCTTTTCCACTCTTACATGACCCAGTTTTCCCACTTAGAATAATATCAAATAATCTTATAACATTATAGTTGAAACATATTAGCAACTTTTAGTCCAACTCCCTCCTTTTACAAATTGGGGGAGTGAGGCCTAGAAAGGGAAAGTGACTTGTCCAAGCTCATCCTGCTAGTGAGTGTTTCAGGCTAAGTGCACAAAACAAAGGATAAACTTCTCTCTTCTTTTGAATTCCTCAGGACATTCTATAACAGGAATTTGGGAGCAACCTGTTACTACCCCTGCCCCCTTTTCTCTCTTGGTCAGACGTAGGAGTAAAGGCCTGGGGGAAGAAAGGAGTGTACACAAGTCCAGGTTCCAAGAGTCACCCACACCAAGCCCAGATCCACTAGACTCTGTGGTTCCTGCTGTTGGCAAAGACAGGCGCATGTGTCTGGCATTGAGCTTCCCAACAGTCTGCCTGCCAATCTGTTAGAAAAGAATATGGTGACAATCTGCAGGACAACCTCACTTTGGGCTAGTTATTGAGGCCTGATTCTCAGTTCCAAGAGTAACTTTTAATTTCAGCACCTTGGCAAGTCCTCCTGGAGGATGTTAAGAGGTAGTTAGATGCAATAGGTTATAATTAGAGGTGATTAAAATCAGTTAATGGGGCCCTTTGTGTTATATGGTGGTTTCTTTTTTTATGGTGGTATTAACTCTTAATTGCCCTAAGGGGTTTGGCTATTAGTTGGGCCTGGTTTTTTCTCATATTTGTATGGTATGACTCTCCTAGAGGAGAAGCTGGGGATGCCTGGGTTCTTATTCCTAGCTTCTGTCTAGCTACCCCAAAACAGCCTAGGCAAAGTTCAAACGTCCCTCAACAAAAGAGATGCCCTCAGATGACATGGCCAGGGCATTTCTTATCCTCTCCAGAAATCAATTGACCAACCTAACAAACCCAATTGCCAGCAACAACACATAAAATAAACTTTAGGACATGAAAGAGTCTTGACCATCCCATATCGTCCATGTGCTCCTGGGTAAGTCATCCTTCCTCTGTGAACTACTGGAAAATCCTTGGACCTGTTATGACCTTGGTACATAGGTTAGATCTTGCCTGACCAGGGAAGACTTGGCTTTGCTGGATGCAGTCAGGTGTGGAGGTGGGCTCCTTTCTCTGGCTGCAGCCCAGGTCTTCAGTCTAACTCACACTATGAACCAAATATATTGTGTAATGTATTGTTTGATTCACAAAAACAACAACAACAAAATTTTCATGTATCCATTACATTTAATTGAGAAATGTATATATTTATTCATCTGTGTTTACTTTTTAGTTTTTAATTGCTTATGTTTTCACTTATTAAATGTACAAAATAAAGTTAAAATAATGACTTTAATAATAGTAATAATAATAATAAATAGCTGTGCTCCCAGTGGCCCTCCCCTCTGTTGAGAGGGGAAAACCAGCCTCTGGAAAGGCAGCTACTTTGTTTTGGAGGCATTTTGCTCAGCCCAAAGAAAGCCCAGTGGCTAGTCCGTGCCTCTGGGCTGGCTTCAGCCTCCCTAGACCCTTTCCTTGTGGCTTGGTTCTCCTGAAATGAAGGGGCTCTTCATTGCCCTCTCAAGGTATCCAGCCAGAAGCTGCCAGAGATGTGCTGAGATGTATGAGTTAGGTGCTGTGTTCCATATCCTGAAGTATGGGACCTGGGTGAACCTCCCAATGGTCTTCTTCATGCCGAGATGTTTTCTAAAATCAACCCCCCATTAAAATGGTTTCCTAACCCCATTTCAGGAAGCTAGGCCTTCCATTCAGTCTCCCATACAATCATCATGCAAGTCATCATCACTTTCTCTTCCTCTCCCCATTCCTTACTTGAATCTGAGAATACTGACATGGCTTGGTCCCAGTCCCTGATACCTGAGGTACCAAAGCACAGGATCAGAAAGCAGATGCTGTAATTCCCTTTATCTCAGGGTCCAGTGCAAAGACTAACTTCTTAAAGCCAGGGGTCTTCCCCCCTTTTTAAGGGGCTCTTTTAAAGACTTTGAATCTTTCAGTGTGAGACTTAGAAGGGACCTGAATAAACATTTGGTCCAACTTCTCTCCCTGTTGACACCCTCCTGACCCACTTTATCAATGGTAGAAATGAGGCCCTGAGAAAGGAGATGTGACTTGCTATGTGGTTTTGGCTGGCCAGCACAGCATGACTTCAGGCCCTTGCTCCTCTAGGTGATCTCCTTCCTGCTCCTGGGCCTGATGTCCATGATGATTCCCCTGTGCCAGGGCTTCGGGGGCCTCATCGTTGTCTGCCTCTTCCTGGGCTTGTGCGATGGCTTCTTCATCACCATCATGGCCCCCATCGCCTTTGAGCTGGTGGGCCCAATGCAGGCTTCACAGGCCATTGGCTACCTCCTGGGCATGATGGCCCTGCCGATGATTGCCGGGCCCCCCATTGCAGGTGAGGCTGATAGTCCAGGGAGGTCATGAGTCTGTGTTTAAACAGCCTTGTCAGACTGCATGAACCTGGCTGAAGAGGCTAAGCACAGTATGCATGCATGAATTCATCTGGGAGAATGCCTTTTCCATGGCTGTATATCTATTTCAATAAGGTTTTATTGTAGAAAATATGGCTGCTTCCAGGAGGGGCGTGAATGAAATGGGTTTGGCCTTCCTGACAATTATATTGATCTTGTATCCTCTGTCCCTCTCCACAGGCAAGTAATTATTTGCAAGGTAGCTGGATAGGAAGAGAATAGAAAGTGGGCCCTGGTTTTATTAAGATTTAGAGACACCCCCCCCCCTCTTTTGGCTTCTGAATTGAGTTTGTGGATGAGATTTAATTAAAGTCAGACCCAAGGACTAGGCCAATGAGGCTCACCTCCAGCAAGCAGCAGGGAAAGTGATGACTAGGTTTCTGTCAGCTTCTCCCTCCACTGTCCCAAAGGACATTGTTGGTATCCCAGGGGAACACAGGAAACAAGAAAAACCAATGAAAGGGGTACTTCGTCTCCTTTCTATATGATTTATTGCAAATATTGACTCATGGGCTAGCTTTTCTCAGGCTGGTCAATGGTACTAAGGGCCTGCAGTCCTAGTACCTCAGGGATTGGCCACCTGCCTTAGTTAGAGAGGTTTTATTTCTTTCTTCTAGGAGTATTTGAGTTGAGAGGGCTCCTGAATCAAGGCAGTGCAGGCCAAAGTTCTCTAGACAGGCACTTTCATGGCCCCTAGAAAATGAAGAGAGAACCTTTGGGAGGAAGGTCAAAACTGAGCTTGACTGGTTTCTCTTGACTGTTGCAGGCCTCCTTCGCAACTGTTTTGGAGACTACCATGTGGCCTTCTACTTTGCCGGTGTACCTCCCATCATCGGGGCTGTAATCCTCTTCTTCGTCCCTCTGATGCATCAAAGGATGTTCAAGAAAGAGCAAAGGGATTCCAGCAAGGATAAGATGTTGGCCCCTGATCCAGACCCCAATGGGGAGCTGATGCCAAGCTCCCCCACCCCTGAGGAACCCATCTAATGCCTACTTCTTTGCCATTTTGTGTTCCTCCCAAGCCCTTCCCGAACTTCACCCTGCCCTGCTCAGCATTTACATTTTTGCCACCAGCACACTTGTTCCCAAACCTGTGCACATGGCATTTTAGCCACCTAACCATCCCCTTGGAGCCCAAACTCCAGGAGTTCCAGACTCATTAACCAAACTCTCCCCATGAATGCTTTTAAACTTGCCAGGGCCCTTTTCTTCCCAGGATCTAGGGAAGCTTGGAATCAGGCCCCTGGCCTTTGGAACCTTCCCATATATTTTCTAACCCCTGGGGGAGGAAAGAGTTGGGACTTCCTGGCCCCAGCTTTTTAATCACCAACAAAAAGCAACTCCAAAGGTGCTATTGTGTCCTAGGAGCCTGGTGGAGAGATCCAAGCCTCTATGTGTGGAAAAGTTCATTGTCGTCCATCATTGGGAACTGTTGGGGGTGGGGAGTAGGGGGAGATAAGAGAGGCAGAATGAGACAAGGACCATTGTTTAGCCTCAGAGTCTGAGGGCTGTGGCTTCTCAAGAGCTATGGGTACCATCATTTTACAAGTGTACAGGCAGTCTCCCCATCATATGGCTAGTTAACAGTCTGCTTCCTTCTTCCTTTCCTCCATTTATTCCTCTACTGCCCCCTTTGCCTTCTCTTCCCCTCTATTTCTTTTTATGACTGCCATAAACACATGGGTGCTTTGAGAAAGGAGGGAACCAGAGGGTGAACCAATCAGCCTCACCTTGGCCCAAGCCCTACTTCTGACACTAGTATCAGTCCCACTCATCTCAGGCTGAGCCACATCTCACTTTTTGGCTCAAGCTGATAGAATCACAGACTGGAAGAGGAGCATATCATATTGGGAAGAGACCTTAAACACCATAGAGCTCCACTCACTGATTTTACAGACTTCCCAGGTCAATGCATTAACCTGGAGACCCTCACAGCTCCCCACTTTTGTATCTACCTGTCAAATGTGAAGAAACTCCTTTCATCTCAGTAGGCAGAGGATTGATGACAGGAAAATGGCATGGTGGGAGGAGGGGCAGTAGTTATTGACATGGTGAATGACCAACTCCTCCATCTCTCATTACTCATGACAAGTCAATATTTTCACCTGAGTCAGATCAGGGAAAGAACTGCCCTAGGGAAAATTCCATTCTCAACCTGGATCCCAAAAAGGTATAGGCAGCAGGTATACATAGGGTTGGACAATTTCTTTTAGGAAAGGAAGCCATTTTAGCCTGAGCACCCTGGGCCACTCTGCTTAGAAGGCTTGCCACATCTCCAGTGGGCTTGAAAGGTACCAGGAAAGGTGGACTCTGGACCACCTTCATCCCTCTGAAGTAGGTGCCAGCTACTAGCCTGTGCTCAAGCTCTGGGAAACAGTCTTGTTGAAGAGCATTCCCACTGCCTCTGACTAGGGACAGGAAGCACTGCTAGGCTGTGTCCAGCCAGCACAGTTCAGCTCATTAGGAACTCAGTTCTGCCCTCATTCTGCCTCTTTGTGTCTTCTTCTCCCCTCTCTGAGCCTTTGTTGTGTTCCTGCCACCCCAACCTTCCATCATGTTTTTGCCAGGCATCCTTGGCTATCACTCGGAGCTAGCAGTGATGTGCCACCACAAACCAGGGCCATCCTGGGGCCAGGAGGAGGGGGTTGCTCCTGAGGGGTTCCAAAGAGGACAGTGGTCCCCACCCATTTTTTTTCCCATTACTAACAGACAGCTGGGACATAGCTGGCTTCTGATGGTTTCATTCAATGGCAAAGTTCTGAGCCCCCTCCACTGGTCCCAGTCTAGCTTTTATCAATTCCCCAAAGGACAATCCACTGGTTCTTGACTCTGTGGGTGGGAAGGGGCCCAGTTACTATCCTATAAGCCCAAACAGCAATGGAATAGAAGAAGATGGGCCCCAGGAGTCCTGTAACTCCCAGGAAGGACCATTGAAAATGCTGGAGCAGCAACTCCCCTGCTTCCATTCCTCCCTGCCTCACCCCTGCTACGTCACCAGAGGGTGGTTTTCCTGGGCATCCTTTGTTGCTCATGGTGCAGATAGCTCTTAAGAATCAGACTGCCATCCACTTCTCTCCAGATGAAGACAAGACATTCACAGATCTCAAATCTGCCTAGTCAGGTGGTCACATAACATGGGAGTGCCAGATTATTTTTTCCACTTATGTGCATGTACATGTGTGGCTTGTGTGCTTTTGGAGAGAAAGCTGGTGGGTGAAAGCAGCACAGTATTACTATTTTAGGGCAGGATGCAGCCTTTATGTGCTACAGTTAAATCTAGGAGAATGAACAAAATTGGGAACTCAAGACCTGGGACATTTAAATCCTCAAGGGGTTTGGAATAAAATAAACAGATCTTAAAATCTAGTCTTGGTATGTCCACTGCCTACAAGGGTAAAATAGTCTTAACGTGGTTAACAGTAGAAATTTTTGGCTTCAGGATTTAACTCTCATTTCAAATAGAAGTTCCACCTGGGTCTATGTTCTCTGCTAGAGAAGAAATGGGAAAAGGAGTTATATAAGGGCTTGGAGTGGGGTGGACTGTTTGGGATTGGATTTTTAAGGGAGCTCTGAAGTGGAAAAGGGGTTCCTTCACAAAACAGGAACATGAACACTGGCTGAGTCAGAGTGGAGGCCCTGTCAAGACCACCACCTTGTTACAAAAATGCCATGTTGAAAGTTGGCAAAGACCTAAGCAATAATCCAACCCAACCTCTCTTTCCTCCTCCTTATGTTATTGATGGGGAACCCGAAGGGACTGGTGTACTTGGCTCAGTCAGGCAGCAACAGAGCCTGAAATTGAGGGTGATACAGAAGAGAGACATACAAGAATAACAAAGCTGGGCATAACCTTAGAGACCCCCTTGTCCATCCTCTACATTGATTTTAAGTGGGGAATCTGAGACCCAGAGAGAGGAAGGAACTGTTGCAGTTTCATCAGTGACAGAGCAGGCTGAGACTTGAACTCAAGTAATTGACTTCCAGTCCAGTCCAAACCTGTCATTTTACAGATGAGGAAACCAGCCCAAGAAAGGGAAATTAACTTGTTCACTTCATCCTTTCAACAACTATGTGATGAGCCCATTTCCAGCAGTGTGTCAGGAGGACTATACCTGAGCAAAAATGAAAACTAAGCAAAGTCTGACTTTTGGCACACCCCATCTCTTCACCATATACCATCTGCCCGCCCCCCCAAACTGACACATACTCTTTTTTTAAAGATTTCTTTTACTCGTTTATTTCTCCCCCTCCTCGTTGTTTGTGCTCGCTGTCTGCTCTCTTGTGTCTGTTTTGTGCTCTCTGTGTCTGCTCGTCTTCTTTTTAGGAGGCACTGGGAACTAAACCCGGGACCTCCCATGTGGGAGGGAGGTGCTCAATCACTTGAGCCACATCCACTCCCTGCTTGTTGTGTCTCTCATTGTGTTTCCTTATTGTGTCTCCTCATTGTGTCATCTTGTTGTGTCAGCTCTCTGCATCAGTCTGTCATGTCAGCCCGTCGTGTCAGCTTTCTGTCTTGCTCATCTTCTTTAGGAGGCACCAGGAATGGAACCCGGGACCTCCCATGTGGTAGGTGGGCGCCCAACTGCTAGAGCCACATCTGCTTCCTAAAACATACTTTTTTTTTTTTGAGGTACTGGGGCTGGGGATTGAACCTAGGGCCTTATATGTGGGAAGCCAGCACATAACCACTGAGCCACATCGGCTCCCCCCCAGCACATACTTTTGATATTCTCTCTTTCCAGGCACTCCAGACTTTCATAAACCCTTAGCTTTGGAGAGCGGATCCCACTTACTGCCCTTCACCACCAGCAACGGGAAGTCCATCTTCCTATGGTCACACTCTGAGTGGGGGAGGGTTTTAGGGAGGGACTGGTTTCCTAATGTCATTTATCCCCTGACTCAGTGCCTGACACTTTCTGGCTGCTGGCCTCCTCAGCTTCTTCCACTGAGGCTAATTACTATGCCAATCTACCCGCCCCAGGCTCTACTACCCAAGGTCTGCTGCCCTCCTCAGTCCCTCCCCCAGCAGCTCCAAGGCCCCAGGCTGTGTTTGATCACCCAGGATCATTAGACTTCAATGCTGTTGAATCCCATAGTTTTTATGACCATATTCTCTCTTCTAAGGCCTTTTCATGTCTAAAAAAGGCAGCCAGCAGCTCCCTGACACTTTCTCCACAGCAGTAGAGCAAGCTAGCTGACAGAGGATTACAGGTGCCCCAGGAAATCCCCAGTGTCCTGATAGCTGGTATTTAGATAGGCTGGGTACTGATTAAAACCAGAGCCCTTGAAGCAGGTTCTGAAATTTTCATAAACTGAAATGTAAAAGGAGACAGCCAAGACACAAGGAAAGGGATTAGAGACCAAACTCCTGCAGAGGTTGAGGATGGAGACTTTGCTTCAGAGGGCCCCTTGATTCCTGCTTTTCAACCCCCTCTAGTGGTCACCAGAAGCAGAACTCAATGCCTGCTTTTCAAGTCATCTCAGCAATATTTTCTAGAGACATGCTGTTTTAGGCATTCTGCTAGGGCCCAGAGACTTCGGGAATGAAAGGAACAGAGGTATAGAAAGCAAAAAGAAGAACACAGGAAGGAATTTATACTGTTTTCTTTCCAAGATATATTTTTCTCCTCTGGGCTCCAGTGGCCCAGAGCATAGGAACTTTGGCGCCAAGACTCGTCCTCTCTGGGGACGCACGGGGGGGGGGGGGCAGCTGGGCGGAGACAAGGGCCACCACGCCTCCAACTGGACTGAGACCTCAGCATCCCTCTTCCCTCCCTTCCCCACCATGAACCTCCCTGGGGCCAGAGCCACCGGGACCAGCTACACCCCACAGCGCTAGCTGCCTGATGTGCCACAGCAGGATAAAATTAGAACCCTGCTCACATCTAACCAGTGTCAGAGCCCGTGTCTAGCTTGGGGGAGGGAGGGCAGAGCGGAGTCAGGTCGCCCTCCCGCCCGGGCCAGCTAGACTGCTGGACCAACAGCACCTGTCCTGCGCTCCCGGCTCAGTGCCTCCTCACTTCAGCGCTCCCACCACACACTGAAGCCCCGCTGTGATGGAGTGGGGAGGTTTGAGACCCGTGGGTCGACGGCTGGTAGTGGTGGTGGTGGTGATGGGGGCAGCTTCCTCCAACTCTCCTCTCCACGCAGGCCATACTGAGTCCACCTTCTAATGAGTTCCTGTGATTCGTGGTAACTTGGAGCTGGAATGCGCGGGAGCTGAGGGGAGGAAGGGGAGATTGCATCACTTCTACCCTCCTTTCCCACCGCATACCCATCCTACATTGCCCTCACAACGAGGAGGCCCAGGATCCAGGGGGAGTGCTAATCGGCACCATGCCTCTCCCTCACCCCTTCCCCACACCCACCCCACAGTCCAGGAATGCGTGGGGATGGAGATGAGGCTGGGGTGCCCCGGGGACCTGGCTGCTGCTCCTGGATCTGCCCCTGGCCTCGGGTCACCTTTGGAGGCGGGGTGGCGCTTTCCCGCCTATCTGTGTGCCTCCATTCATCTCCCCATGTAGGAGGGATAATAACCCTGGAGACGTGCCTCGGAAACGCATCTGCCATTGCTACTCAAACCGGAATCCCGCTCGGCCGGTCCCAGACTCCCAAACCCTCCTCGCCCGGGGAAAGGGGGCGGGAAAGAGGGCGGGAGGACCCAGCACCCGGCCCTGTCAACGGTCCTGCGAGCCGGACGGGTAAAGTGCAGCTGCCCTGTGTCCCGGGCTCAGTGCCTCGTCGTTTCCCCGCCTCCCGCGGCCCTTACCAGGGACTCTAGAGGCGACGGCACACGCACCCAGCGCTCGGTGCCGTCACAGAGACCTCGAGGTAATGTGGACTAGCGGGCCAAAAGCCCCTGCCAGCCGGCGACCCCATCCCTCCACCACCTCTGTCCCCAAGGCCTCAGGGCGGGGTCGGACTGCAGCTATTGAAGGATTTCCAGCTGAAAGCCCGCCGAGAGGAAGGGGCCAGGGACTGAAATTCCGCCAGAAAACGCCCTCTCCTACCCATGGGGCAGAGAACCTTCTCAGCTCTCCTCTCCAACCCTCTCGAGGCCGTCGGGGCCGCCTCCGCCACACAGGCCAACCCAGTGGGGCTGCTTCTGCCAAATATTTGGCCCTCCCTTTAACCTCCCAGTCCCCATTAAAAAAAAAAAAAAAGCCCCTTCAAAAAGGAAGCCATTACAATAGCCAAATACAATTAATAGGAAAATGAAACAATAATGATAAGTTTAAATATAAGAAATAAAACACATTTAAAATTTTTTAAATAAAATGAAAGTAAAAGATTGGGATATTTATTTTTGAAGGGGCTTTGGATCACAGTAGGGTTACAATTGGGGCGGGGGAGGATCGTTGGTGTGGGGTGTCAGAGATGGGGGATGCATGGGAGGAAGTTCACCTGAGCATACATATAAGGATGGTCCATGCTGAATGGCAAAGCCCCAGGATGCGTTTATGAATTGCAATGAATGTGCCACACTAATGAAGGATGTTTATGTGGGAGGGTATGGGAGGTGTGGGAAGTGGGGCATATGGGAATCCCTATATTTTTTGTGTAAAATTTATGTAATCTATGAATCTTTCTAAAAATTAAAAAAAAAAATTTTTTTTTTTAAAAAGAACCATTTGACAGAAGGAAAAAAAAGCCCCAGAACTCGAGAGTCAACCACGCCGGTGAAATTGCCCAGCTCAGGTCCGCTTTTGAATGCCAGGTTCGAACTCCTTCTCCAAGGCTCTTTCCACTCTGCCTCACATAAAGTAAGGATGAAAGTGAATCTCTCTTTTCCCTTTGCTTCTCTGAAAGCCTGCTTGCTGCCCCTGGAGTCAGAGCCTGCTACCCCCAGGCCCATTCTTTCCCCCATGAAGGTTCTGGGCACGGAGTTGTGCCACAACCCCATGATGGAGGCATGGAGGGCTGCAGAAACTGAACCAGAGTCCATGTGCTTCCTCCTCCATCCCAGTCTCTCCAATGGAGGGAGAGAGATGTGGAGGGGAATGTGGAAGAGGAATTGGGTGTTTCTGATCTGCCTTTCTCTGGGGTATACGGTCATCACCTTCTGGTTTCTTCTCCCCTTCAAAATGGAGGTAAAGCTCCCAAATGAGCTCTCCTGTGCCTTGCTCCTTCAGTCCTTCCCTCATTATTCAACAAAATTATCATCACTGAGAGCTAACTTCTGGGGTCTTGTTGATGCCCATAGATCCCCAAAGGGTCCTTGTCTGTGTTAGTTATGGGGAGGGGTGCTTCTGGGAGACTCTGCTTCCATGGAAAGGATATGTATATCTTAGAGGTTAATACCAGCTAGCATTGGAGCTTCCTATCTTCTAGACTTCCAGCTCTGCCCCAGTCTATAGGAAGGGGATGGGTAGGAGCAGCAAACATCATGCAAATAAGGTGGGGGAGCTCCCAAAGTAGTACCTTGGGAAAGGGAACAAGGGAGAACATGACTAAACTCTTGCTCACACACCTCCACCTCTTCTCAGTGAGATGGATTATGCCCCCTATATATGCCCTCTAGCAACTGTGACCATTACCCTCCTCCTCAACTCCCCTATTCACCATTGAGAGAGTCCCAATATCTGCAAGGGAGCTGAGTGTCCTCTAGGAACCCTCTGCCACCCAGTACCACATTATTTGGTGGACAGAGTGAGATCTACTCCAAGAAACCAGTCCCCAATAGGGACCAACCTTTCCTTTAGGGTGAATAGCTTCAAGCATCCAAACTAGGTCCCTCCAATGTTAGGACTCATCTGTCAACCACAATGACTAGGCCTGGAAAGCAGGGAGAGCCAATTGTCAGGGAGTCAAGTTCCAGGCAAAACTATTTTCAGTTTAATAGTTCTGTAAATAGTTGTAACTGTTTTTTTTTTTCCTAAGATTTTATTTATTTATTCATTCATCCCCCCCTTGCTGCTTGCGCTCGCCGGGCCAGCCAACCACGCCGTGCGGGCGGGCCTGCCCTCACCAGGAGGCCCCGGGAACCGAACCCGGGGCCTCCCATATGGTAAACGGGAGCCCCACTGATTGAGCCACAGCCGCTTCCCTAGTTGTAACTGTTGAACTCCAGAAACCCTTCAACATTATGCTGACAAAGCACAGAGGCTTCAAACAAACTTACCTTAATTACCTTTTTCTAGCCAACTGAGTTCTTCAGTTCTTGGTCAACACTGTTGATGGCTATCAGGAGGAAATCAAAGACCCATAGAAGGTCAGAGCTGAAATGGTGGAGAACTTCGGGTATGGTAATTTTTCAAACCATGCTCTATAAATCCCCTATACAGAGGTACCCCAGGGTCCAATGAAATATCTTGGAGGAGAGCAGCTCATGGGGTCCTGGGCCTTTCTCCCTTCTCTTCAATCAGAATAACGGTTTTTGCATTTAAAAAAGGATTCTGCTGCTTATGTTTAAAAACGGTTAAAATTATTTGAAAAAAAAATTCCAAGTCAAGACTTATACATCTGGAAAGACTGATTATATGTATATTTCACTATCCCTCTTGTGAAGCACAGCTAAAAATGCTGGATAATATACATAAAACAAATATATGAAGACTCTAAAAAATGGACAGAAGTATGCAGACTGCATAGGGACTTCAGAACCTAAGAAGCAACACAGTGGTAAGTTCCTTGGGTTTTCTTTTTGCCTCATATATCCTAGACTAAGTGTTGGAGAAGGCTGCAACCCATAAACATCAATGGGTGCAAACAAAAAAGGCCCAAGGAAAGTTTGCTTTCTAGCCAAAAGGCCAGGAAAGGGGCAGCCTAGCAAGAGAGAAAACGTTTAGACAATAATCACTCCAGCCAAACACCATGGCAAAAACTATAGCCCCCACCCCTCCTGCCTCACCAGAAACATGGGGGAGCAGTAACAAGGCATGCCTATCCCTCCCAGCCAGGGTGGTATCAGTGGAAGCCTAGTGGAGTGCCTGAATTCCCACCCTCACTCAGCAGTAATGAAGAGCCCCTCACTACCCAGGTTTCAACAGAGGCTAAGTGGAGAACCTGGACTTTCACCTGGCAGTAATGAGGTAGTACACCCCTCCCTCCACAAACATAGTGTCAGAAGAGGCTTGCTAAATGCAAAATTTAAATAAGATCCAGAGTTCTATAACATACTACTCAAAATGTCCAGCTTTCAATAAAAATTCACTCATATCAAAAACTAGGAAAATATCAACTTGAACAAGAAAAGACAATCAACAGATGCCAACACCAAGATAACACAGACATCAGAATTATCCAAGTATTTTAAAGCAGCCATCATAAAAGAAAATACTTCAATGAGTATTTACAAACATGCTTGAAACAATTGAAAAATTAGAACCTCAGCCAATAAGTACAAAGGAAAACCAAATGGAAGTTTAAAACTGAAAAATACAATAATTGAAATAGAAATCTCAATGGATAGGCTCTACAGCAGAATGGAATGGACTGTAGAATCAGAGAACTTGAATACAGAATAGAAGTTATCCAATCAGAAAAATGAAAGAAAATGAACAGAGCTCAGGGAACTGTGGGACTATGAAAAAAGATCTGATATTCTTGCTATCAGAGTCCAAAAGAAAAGAAAGAAGATGGGGATGTAAACATATTCAAAGAAAAATTTGACAAAATACATAAACGTACAGGTACAGGAAGCTGAGAAAATGCCAAACAGGATGAATTCAAAGAAATCTATACTAAAATATATCATTGTCAAAGTTCTGAAAGCTGAACACAAAACAAAACAACAAATCTTGAGAGCAGTGAGAGAGAAATGATACTTTAGTTATTGGGGGAAAGTTATTTAAATGACAGTGGATCTCTCATCAGAAACCATACCAGGCTGAAGAAAAAGTGGCACAACACTTTTCAAGTGTCAAAAAAATAAATAAATCTGTCAACCTAGAATTGTATATTCAGTGAAAATATCCTTCAGGATTGAAGGGGACATAAAGACATTCTCAGATGAAGGAAACTAAGAGAATTTGTCAAAAGCATACCTATCCTAAAAGAATTGCTAAGGGAAGTTTTCTAAACAGAAAGGAAATGACAAAAGAAGGAATCTTGTAAGATCAGGAAGGAAGGAAGAATAGCAGGAAGACTTAAAATATGGGTAAATAAAATGGACTTTTCTTCTCTTGAACTTTCTAAATTCTGTTAAACAGTTCAAGCAAAAATTATCACAATGCCTGATGTACCTTTCAATATATGTAGAGGAATTATTTAATAATAATTATATTCTAAATGGAGAAGGATGAAGGGACATAAAGGGAAGTAAGGTTTCTATACTTCACTCAAACTGGTCAAATATCAACACCAGTAGACTGTGATGAGTTATGTATATATAATGTAATACTTAGACCAACCACTTAAAAAGAAATACACTCAAAAACACTATAGATATATCAAGTAGAATTCTAAAAAAAGGTAAAAGTAACCCACAGAAAGGCAGGAAAAAGAAAACAGAGAAGTGAAGAAAAGAGGAAACAAACAGAAAACAGAAAACAAAATGGCAGACTTAAGCCATAAAAATCAATTAAGTATGCTAAATTTAAATGATCTAAGTACAGAAATTTAAAAACAGAGCTTGGCAGAGTGGATTAAAAAACATGATCCAATTGTTGGAAGATGGTGGAGTAGGAAGCTCCAAGAATCATTCCCTCTACCAGAACAACTATGAAACAGGCAGGAACTATCTGAATCAACTATTTCAAAACTCCAGAGTCTAGTAGGACACTGTATTGTATCCAGAGATGAGCAGAAGGAAGAGGCTGCTAAATTGTGGTAATTACCAGCAAATTGTTCTTTCTGCACAGCGGTTACCGGCACCCATCCCCTACTCTTTCAGTAGGCAGCAGTGGGTCCTGGCCCCTGGTGTACCTTGCTGATACCAGAAAGGGACATAAAAATCCACTTCCCTGAGATCCAAGGCTGGCATGAGCTGATTGTTGATCATGGCTATTGATTAGCAACTTTAAATCACTGGGGGCCCAGCTCTGAGGGCAGCCATTGTTCCAACCTGACCCAGACAAAGGCAGTGGAGGAAACTTAAAGAAACTAAGCTTCCTCAGAGCTGTGTAGGACAGCTGAAGGTTTGCATTTGTTGGGAAGGTCAACAAAGTGCTGCTTTGGGGAGCTATGGAAGAAGCTCCTGGTGCCCTTCCTGGCCCTTCCCTCTTCCCCTCTCCAGGCCAGTTTGAAGTTAGCCTGCACTCCCTTTGTGGGCCCCTGGCCTTGTTCCAGCTGAGAAAGACTGATTTGAGAAACTCCTCTCCAATGTGTGTGGTACCCCCCCCCCAGAATTTGCCATCCAGGTAAGAACAGCTTGAGACAATAAAAGCAGTATAAAAAAATAATTGAGGTGGACAGCCTGTGGCAAAAGGCTTACATGCTTTAAATCTGGGTAATGCAGCACTTGGGAGGGGGAGAAGGTCTGGCTCAGGAGACATAAAGGGGGCATTCAAACTCCTGTAAACAGGAGCACTCCTAAGCAACTAGCAAGCAAAGCCAAGGACAAGACATAGGCCCAGAAAAGACAGGGAGGACCCTTCACTTTGCATTCACCTTGGACGAACATTCCTGATAGGAGGGCTGACACTCAAGAAAATCTCTGTCATATCACCAGTTGGATACAAACTCAGGAAACACACATTTTAGGGAATAAATCCCAGACTTAACATTTTAAAATGTTAAAATGTACAGTGTGCAACAAGAGTACAAGAAAAACAAAGATAAAGGAAATGATGGCCCATTCAAAGGAAGAGGATAAAATTCCAGAAAACACCAATGAAGAGGACCATACTGTGGAAATACTGGGCTAAAACTTTTTAGAAAATGATCTTCAATATGATCAAGGAGATGAAAGAAAATAGAGATACAGAGTTAATGGATATTAGGAAAGCAATGAATGAAAAATATGAGAACCTCAAAAAAGAGAGAGAAAATTTTTAAAGGAATCAAACAGAACTGCTGGAGTTGAAGACCACAATAACTGTAATGAAAAATTCCCAGGAGGGTTTCAACAACATACTGGAGCTGGCAGAAGAAATAACCAGCAAACGCAAAGACAAGACAATTGAAATGAGTCAGGCTGAGGAGCAGAAAGAAAAAAGAATTATAAAAAGTGAAAATAGCTTAAGAGACAACTAGGACACCATAAAGAGTACCAACGTAAGCACCATGAGAGTGCCAGAAGGAGAAGAGAGAAAGGGGAAGAAGGAATAGTCAAAGAAATAATAACAGAGAACTTCCAAAACTTAGCAAAATACATGAATATGCACATCCAAGATGCCCAGAGAACACCAAACGGGATAGACTTAAAGAGAAATACACCCCATCACATATTGATCAAACTGTCAAATGCAAAGGACAAGGAGAGCATTCTGAAAGCTGCAAGAGAAAAACAATGTATTATTAATAAGGGAGTCCCAATTAGATTGATTGTCAATTTCTCATCAGAAACCATAGAGGCAAGGAGGCAGTGGGTTGATAAAAGAAAACAACTGCCAAACCATAATTTTATATCTGGTAAGACTTTCTTTCAAAAATCAGGAGAGATTAAGACATTCCCAGATAAACAAAAGCTGAGGCATTTCATCACCACTAGACCTGCCTTACTAGCAATGCTAAAGGGAGTTCTTCAGGCTGAAAAGAAAGGACTCTAGGCATAAGGAAATAAAGACCCCCAATAAAGGTAACCATTTGGGTAATTATAATTTTATTTTATGGTAGGTAACTCCACTTCCTACTTCCCTATAGGTGTTAAAATGCAAATGCATAAAAACTAATGATAAATCTATGGTTTTGGACATGGAATGTACAAAGATATAATTGGTAACAAGTACAAAAAAGGTAGGAGTAGGAGGGGTATAGGAAAAGTGTATAGATGCTATTGAAGTCAAGTTGGGATCAAACTAAATAGGATTGTTATACATTTAGGAGGTGAAGTTTTAACTCCAAGGTAATCACAAGGAAAATATATGAAAAATATATCCAGATAAAGATGAGAAGGCACTCAATATGGTACAACACAAAACATCAAATAAATATAAAATTAGACATTGACATAAGAATTGAGGGACCAAAAAAGGTATAAGACTTACAAAGACTAAATGGCATAATGGCAGAAGAAAGTCCTGCATTATCAGTAGTCACTTTAAATGTAAATGGATTAAACTCTCCAGTCAAAAGGTAGAATGGATAAAAAAGCATGACCCAACTATATGTTGTCTGCAAGAGACTCACCTTAAATTCAAGACACAAATAGGTTGACAGTGAAGGAATGAGAACAAAAGATACTAAGCGAGTAGTAATCAAAAGAAAGATGGGGTATCTATACCAATATCAAATAAAATAGACTTTAAGTTGAAAGAAGTTATGAGGGACAAAGACTGTTGTTATATCCTGACAAAGGGGTTAATTCAACAAGAAGACATAACAATTATAAATATATATGCACCTAACAGCAGAGCCTCAAAATATATGAAACAAAGTGACAGATTTGAAGTGAGAAATTGACAGTTCTATATTAATAGTAGGAGGTTTTAATATATCATTTTCAATAATGGATAGAACATCTAGACAGAAGATCAATAAGGCAATAGAAAAAAAATGAACAACTCTTAACCAGCTAGACCTAAGAGACATATATAGACCACATCACACAACAACAACAGAGTACATATTCTTATCGAGTGCATATAGATCATTCTCCAGGATAGACCATATCTTAGATAACAAAAGAAGTCTCAATAAATTAAAAAATATATTGAAATCATACAAGTTATCTTCTCTGACCACAATGCAATGCAACTAGAATTGAAGAACAGAGGGAGAAACTGGAACTTCACAAATACATGGAAATTAAACAACCTACTGTTAAACAGCCAATGCATTAAAGAGGAAATCATAAGAGAAAATAAGAAATAGCTTAAGACAAATGAAAATACAACACACCAAAACTTATGGGATGCAGCAAAAGCAGCACTGAGAGGAAAATTTATAGCTCTAAATGCTTACATTAACAAAGAAGAAAGGTAGCAAATCACAGACCAAACATCAAAACATAAAGAACTAGAAAAAGAAGAGGAAACAAAACACAAAGAAAGCAGAAAGAAGGAAATAACAAAGATTAGAGCAGAAATAAATGAAATAGAAAATTAAAAAAAAAAAAAAAAACAAGAGGGAATTAATAAAACCCCAAGTAGTTTTCCTGAAAAGATCAATAAAATTGACAAACCTTCAGCTAGACTGATGAGAGAGAGAGAGAGAGAGAAATAACTAAAATAAAAAATGAAAAAATAGGGACATGTTTACCAACCTCACTGAAATAAAAAATGACTATAAGGAAATACTATGAACAACTGTAAGCCAACAAATTAGATAACCTAGATGAAATGGAAAAAGCTAGGAACACACCAACTACCTATACTGAATCAAGAAGAAATAGAAGAATGCAACAAACCAGTAACTAGTAAAGAGATTGAATCAGTAATCAAAAATCTCCCAACAAAGGAAAGCCCAGGACCAGATGGCTTCACAGGGGAATTCTACCAAACATTCCAAGAAGACTTAACTCCAATTCTGCAAACTCTTCCAAAAATTTGAGGAGGAAAGAACACTCCCTAACCCATTCTATAAGGCCATTACTCTCATACCAACACCAGATAAAGAAACCACAAGAAAACTACAGACCAATATCTCTCATAAATACACATACAAAAATCCTCAACAAAATATTAGCAAACCAAATCCAACAACATATTAAAAGAATTATATACCATGAACAATTGGGATTTATCCCAGTTATGCAAGGGTGGTTAAAACATAAGAAAATCAATTAACATAATACACCACATTAACAGAATGAAGAGAAAAAAATGCGATAATCTCAATCAAGGCAGAAAAGGCATTTGACAAAATAAAGCACCCTTTCTTGATAAAAATGCTTAGAACACTAGGAATAGAAGGAAACTTCCACAACATGAAAAAGAACAAATATGAAAAGCCCATAGCTACTCAAGAAACAAATGAGCTCAAGAAACAAATGGCAGGAATTGGAGCCACAGTGGGAGCCCTTGCTTCCTGGGGGGAGTCACATATCACGAAATCACTGCCCCCCAGTGTAACAGAGTTAGACTCATTTATAAGTTCTCTACACATGGCTCTTCTGCCCCTTTTATTTGAACCTATAATTAGCACTATACTTGATACATATATGTCTCAGAGACTTAATCTTTGGTCCATCCATGTGCTAATTGAGACCTGAATTTCAACACCTACTCTCCAGTTCATTGGACTCACCCAAGACAACTAACAAGGAGATGATGATGGACAACGCCCATCCCAAGGAACAGAGAGTGTCTGCAACTGCAAGCAAGATAGTTCTATCCAACTGCCCTGTGGCACCTAAGCTCTCTCTCAATTAGAAGCAGAGTGGGCATCACCATCCCCAAATCCTCAAGATTGGGGAATGAGCAATGGACTAAAGTGGACTTATTATTATTCTACTATAGACTTATTATTCTTGGAATGGAAGAACTCTTATCATTGATATAAAGGCAGTGGCCACCAGAGGTTCTGAGGGATGGAAGAGGGAAGAATAGGTGTAACATATTCATGACATTGGAGTTGTCGTGCATGACATTGCAGTGACAGATACAGGCCATTGTATATTTTGTCATAACCTACAAAATTGTGTGGGACAGAGTGTAAACTATAATGTAAACTCTAGTCCATGGTTAGTAGCAATGCTTCAAATATGTGTTCATCAATTGTAACAAATGTACCACACTAATGAAGGATGTTGTTAATATGGGAAAGTATGGGAGGGGGAGGGAGTGGGGCACATGGGAATCCCTTATATTTTTTATGTAACATTTATGTAATCTAAAGCTCCTTTAAAAATAAAAAATAATTTTTAAAAATCTCGCCAAAACTTTGGGAAACTTAGCTACAACCACTAGGAATGCACTAAAAAACAAAAACAAAAACAAAAAAAAAACCCTCAGCATCTCTTGACTCACTGGGCAATGTGGTATTAGTAAACCACCTAGACCTAGACTATCTCCTGGCTGAACAGGGTGCTGTTTGTGCCATCTTTAACAAGACCTGCTGCACTTTTTTCAATGCAACAGGACAAATTGAAGAAGACATAAAAATATCTTTGATCAGGAAAATGGCCCCACTCCTTTAGGGAGGGTCATCCTTCTGCAGAATCCATCTGCGAGGCTATAAGATTCATTCTTTCCTCCCTCACTTTGTTCCTTCCCCTCCTTGGACCATTAGTTCAGATCATTCTACTCTTAATCTTCAGGCCCTGCTTATTCAACCTTTTAATAAAATTTGTATATTCCAGACTTCAACAGCTTCACATAAAGATGATGGTCATGCAAGGATTTTCTCTAGTCCCAACCACAAACCTCCCTTGGGATTTTTAGATTTAGTGGCCAGAGAATTCCATTCCCATGATAGGCAGGGACAACATCCCAATGACAGCATGAAATAGTTACAGAAGACAGATCATCCTTCATCACCCCTTAAGAATAAGGGATGGTCCCCAAATCCTCAGGACTGAGGAATGAACAAATATAATGAGGGAATGCAATCATAGACCAAAGTAGACTTATTATTATTGTAGTAATGGAAGAACTTGTAACATTAATATAAAGATAGTGGATACCAGAGGTTCTGAGGGGAGGAGGAGGGAAGAATAGGTGGAACATAGAGCATATTTAGGGCATTGGAATTGTTCTGCATGATATTGCCATGATGGATACAGGCCATTATACATTTTGTCAAAACCTATAATATTGTACGGTGCAAAGTGTAAACCATAATGTAAACTATAGACCATGGTTAGTAGCAATTTTTCAATATTTGTTCATCAATTGTAGCAAATGTACCATACTAATGTAATTAATAAGGGAAAATGTGAAAGGGGGGGGAGTGGGTATATGAAGAATCCCCTATATATTTTTTAACTTTATTTTTTAAAGAAGTTTTAGATTATAGAAGAGTTACATAAAAATATAGGGGGTATGTGAATATATCTATATTAGTTTAGAATATAACTTTTCTAAAAATAAAGTTTAAAAAAAGAATAAGGAATGGAATTCTCTAAGGGGAGAATAAGATAGGGAAAGAGGTAGGAAAAGGGAGATAGTTTGGCAATGGAGGAGGACCAATAGAAAACTTACCATCAGAGAATGCCTAAGGGCAGTGGAAAATCACCTGTTCAAGGCCTGGTGCATTCGCCCAAGGCCTAGTGCTGGAAGATACCAGATGACAAAAGCCCACACATCCCCTGATCAGCACAAGCTCCACCAACCCCTCCCCTGGACAGTTCCCAGGGCAGGCAGCAGGAATAATGAGCCAGTAACAAGTCGTAGTTTTCAATCACTCTTTTGCATAAAGGGGAGACAACTTTCAAATTCTCTTTTGCATAAAGTAGGGAGGAGGAGAAAGCCCTAAGCTTTTATAAGACAACTATCCAAACCACCTTAGGCACAACTCCTGCTACTCATTTGAGCACGCCCACACTCCTGTCTTGAGTGTGTACTTTCGCTTTAAATTCTCTTGCTACTAAAAAAAAAAAAAAAAAAAAAAAAAGAACCTACTTAATGGTGAAAGACTGAAAGCTTTCCCTCTAAGATCAGGAGCAAGACAAGGATGCCCACTGTCAACACTGTTATTCCACATAGTACTGGAAGTTCTTGCTAGAGCAATTAGGTAACAAAAAGAAATAAAAGGCATCCAAACGGGAAAGGAAGAAGCAAAACTTACCCTATTTGCAGATGATATGATCCTATATACAGAAAATCCTGAAAAATCAACAACAAAGCTCCTAGGGTTAATAAATGAATTCAGCAAAGCAGCAGGGTACAAGATAAACACCCCAAAATCAGTAGTTTCTATACACAAGCAATAAACAATCAGAAGAATTAAAAAAGAAAGAATTCCATTCATGATAGCAAGTAAAAGAATCAAATCTAACCATGTAATAAATCTAACCAAGGATGTAAAGGACTTGTACACAGAAAATTACAAAATATTGCTAAAAGAAATGAAAGAAGACCTAAATAAATGGAAGAATAACATGGATTGAAAGACTAAATATTGTTAAGATGCCATTACTACCCAAGGTAATTTATAGATTGAATATTCAATGCTATCCCAATCAAAATTTCAACAACCTTCTTTGCAGAAATGGAAAAGTCAAACATCAAAATTATGGAAGGGTAAGGGGCCCTGAATAGCTAAAGTCATCTTGAAAAAGAAGTATGAAGTTGGAGGATTCACACTTCTCAATCTTAAAACTTATTACAAAGCCCAGTAATCAAAAAAGCACAAGGACAGACATATAGACTAAAGGAGTCAACTTCTTAGCTCAGAAATCAACCCCCACATTTATGGCCAACTAATTTTTTACAGGGTTGCAAATACCGCTCAATTGGTAATGAATAGTCTCTTCAACAAATGACAAATGGTGCTGGGAAACCTGGATCTTCATTTCCAAAAAAAAAAAAAAAAAAGGAAGGAGGACCCCTATCTCATACCATATTCAAATATCAACTGAAAATGGATCAAAGATCTTAATATAAGAGGTAGAACTATCAAACTCCTAGAAGAAACCATAGGGAAGCATCTTCAGGATCTTGTGTTAGGCAATGGTTTCTTAGACTTTACACCCAGGCACATGCAACAAAAGAAAAAATAGATTAATGGGCTTCATAAAAATAAAAAAAAAACCATTTGTTTCTCAAAGGACTTTATCATGAAAGTGAAAAGACAACCTACACAAAGGGAGAAAAGATTTGGAAACCATATATCCGATAAAGGCTTAATATCTAGTATATAAAAAAAAAATCCTTCAACTTAACAACAAAAAGACAAACAACCCAATTAAAAAATGAGTAAAAGACATGAACAGACATCTCTCTAAAGAAGATATACAAATGGCCAGAAAACATGTGAAAAGATTCTCAACATCATTAGCCGTCAGGGAAATGAGATACCATTTCACACCCATTAGTAGAATGACAGCTATTTAAAAAAAAGGAAAATAAAAAGTGTTGGAGAGGATGTGGAGAATAGGAACACTCCTTCATTGCCGGTGGCAATGTAAAATGGTGCAGCCGCTGTGGAAGACAGTTTGGTGGTTCCTCAGAAATCTAAATATAGAACTCCCATGTGACCTGGCAATCCCACTTCAAGGTATATACCCAAAAGAATGGAAAGCAGGGGTTCAAACAAATATTTGCACACCAATGTTCACAGTGGCATTATTCACAATTACCAAAAGATGGAAGCAACCTGAGTGTCCATCAACCAATAAATGGATAAATAAAATGTGGTATATACAGACAATGGAATATTATTCAGCCAGAAAAATGAATGAAGTCCTTATAGATGCCACAACATGGATGAACCCTGAAGACACCATGTTGAGTGAAATAAGCCAGACACATAAGGGCAAATATTGTATGAACTCACTGATTTGAAACAATTAGAATAAGCAAACTCAGAGTCAGAATCTAGAATATAGATTACCAAGGAACAGGGGATATCAAATGGGAAGTTAAGGCTTAAAATGTACAGGGTTCTTATTTGGAGTGATGAAAATGTTATGCTGATGGATGGTCGTGAAGGTAGAAAAACATTGTGAACGCAATTAACAGCACTGAAACATATCTGAACATGATTAAAAGGGGGAAATGTTAGCGTGTATATATGGTAACGGAATAAAAATTTTTTAAAAATCTATGGATCTACACTGCACAAACTCTAAGTTAAACCATGGAGTTTAAATAATAGTACAATTATTAAAATATGCTATCATCAGTTATAACAAATGTTCCATACCAATGCAAGGTGTTAGTAGTGGGGTAGTATATGGGAATCCTATATTTTATGTATGATTGTTTTGTAAACCCACAACTTCTCTAATTAAGAAAGAGAAGAAAAAGATATCAGCAAACCAATAACTAGGAAAGAGATTGCATCAGTACTCAAAAACCTCCCAAGAGAGAAAAGCCCAGGACCAGATGACTTCACAGGGGAATTTTACCAACATTCTAAGAAGAATTAACACCAATCCTGTTCAAACTCTTCTAAAAAAATTGAAGAGAATGAATGGTCTATAATTCATTCTATGAAGCCATCTGTTAGTTAGGGCAACACTGAGATTTTGTAACCTTTCTTACAGTCCTAAGATCTAACTTTCCTTTTTCTGTCTCTCAAAACTTAGTAACTTTCACCAGTGTACTTTCCAAGGTCCACTTGCCTACACTTACATAACATTCTCTTATACCAAAGTTCTTCTTGCTGGTCAGATTTTCCTTGGGATCCCCCCGCTCCGGCCCTCAGCACATGCACTGGCTTTCCCCCCTCTAGATGGCTCAACCTTTTCAGCAGCCATGTAATTTGCATATATATTGTTAGGATGGATTTTCTAACCTCCACCCCTAACTCTTTACATTTATCTTTAAGATCTGGCTTGCTTATGTTCAAAATTTCATAGAAGCTTCTTGCCTATTTCATGATGTTATCTGCTGAGAAATGGCCCGCTCATTATCTAGGCTTGGCAGTTAAAACCCAGTGGGTTCCGTGTAATATTTTGGGTAATCTAAGCACCTCTTAAAATATATGTGTATATATATATATATATATAACATTTTTGTAAACAAATACACATATATGCATATATATTTATATATCATTTTGCAAATGTTTGTATGTATTGTGAGAATTTTGATTTTTACCCATAATAAAAAACAAAACAAAACAAAAAAAAAACCCAGTGCTGATCACTACATAGTACCTCCTACTGAGATAGGAGGATATTACATGAGTATAAAGTGCCTGTAGAATATTCAGGTTGTGATGTCTAAAGTCTAAAAACATGTCTATTGTTCCAGGGAGAGGTAAGGTCTACAATAGATTTACAAGTAGTTGGAATGTGGAAAATAGTTAAAACCATGGAGAAATGTCTTCTGTAATCAATTCTTACTTAAAGGAAAAATACCATGGGAGTGGGTGAAGTCGCCCAGGGAGAGTATTAGAGAATGTATGGTGTAGTGCTTTTTTCTCTGACCTATGATCTCTGATGGCTGAAGTCATGTACCATCATAGGCATGTTGAGAGAAGCAGGGCTTTGTGTGGTGATTGCAGTAATGCGAGAAGTTCCCTCTGGATCAGATGCCCCCACGGTTTTTTTTTTTTTACAAATTGTCTTTGACCTAGGAATAGCTGCACTCCTTTTAGAAGAATAAAGGAAAATCTCTGTTCAACTCAGACCTGAGAATACTGATTAGGAAGAAGGCTGCTAGATATAATGTCTAAAATGTTGCTAAAGGATACCTGAGGGCTACTGTTCCTAGCGGAAGGAATCCCAAATTATAGGAGGGGAAACAGGAGAAATTCTAAGCAAGGTTCTGGGAGTCCCTGGTTTCTAACAAGAGTTCTCACTGGGCCTAAGAGCTACACTTTTCACATTTCTTTTCCTTCTGGCTATACAATGTTTCCAACTGAATCAAAGTTTTTTGTTTTTAGCATCAGTCAGCATTTGTGGAGTCTTTTGTTGAGACATATGCACATTTTAAAAGAACTGTCTTAGCATGCTGCTTTTGCCAATTATCCTATTTCACCAGATATTTTTGTACCTAGTATATCTAATTATTTCCCTATCCAGCTCCTGTTGTAGCTTCTAAATAGTGGCTAGATGCTGAGCATAAAAGGTTGCCACAGCAACAAATCTTCAGCCACTGATTTGTTGCTTTACAGGCAATTAGGTGTAATCCTAGTTTACAACTCTGCCTGGTAAAGCAGAGATTTTCCATATGGGTTTATGTGTTTTTCTCTTTTCCCACTACTGTCACACAATGGACAGATCCCATCTTATTCCAAAGCAGCTCTATCTGTCTCCCTGCCTGTCTCCTTCCCATAAACCTAGGAGGCTTCTTTGGGTTTCCAAAGAACATTGGCCAGGTGCATTCATCTTCATTGAAGCTGATATTCCAGACCACACACTCAGTCTTATGAAATGTCTCAAGTCAGGTATACAGATTTCACAGTCACTGGAGGTTGGCCCAGTCAACTCTTATGCTGGGCAGTACTGCCCTCCTACCTTATTAATAAGAGCTCAATAGAATGTCTCCACCATTAAAGTGCTAGGAGGTTTACTGATGTGATAGCTAAGCCTCCCAACAAAGTAGGTATCATTATCTCTGCTTTTCAGAGAGGAAAACGGAGACTCAGAGAGGATATCTTATCTAAAATCACATAGCTGGTAAGAGGCATGATTCTGACTGGCTCTTAAATATGTGTTCTTTTCATTGCACATTTAGGCCCCCATCTCACCTCTCCATGGACCCTTTGCTCAACAGGATCATTGTTGCTCATTTCTGTTAGGGCCTTGGACCCTTGTATCATCTCTTAAAGTTCCTGGGGCCATGTGTCCGTATCTAGACAGAATGCTAATACTTCAGTTGGATCCCTAGGTGAGTAGATTCTTTCGAAGGAGCAAAGAAAGAGGGAAATTTGAGGGAACAAAAATACCCTTTTCCTAGGTGGGAGTCTTACACAGGACTAGGGACCATACCCATATGCTATCTGCAGAGCCCTTTGTTACAACTCAGGGGGTAAAGGTTAGAATCAGTAGCTCTTTCCACATCCATTAAACTAGGACCTCTTTCTAAAATTTGTTGCTTAGCCTGAGAAGAGACCTCTGCAGATGAATCAGGTTCCACATGCATTTATCTGCAGCCATGAAAATCCCTGGACCTTGCTGGCCCAGAGGGAATATGAATATGAAGCCACTATCAGACTCACTCCACCAGTTAGTGGTGACAGAGCAGAGAGATAAGGTAAGACTGCAATATGGACCTAACTATCTAGACTAAAGGAGCAATGTATGCCACCATAAGCTGAAAAGGAGCCAATTTCCATGTAGTTTGGCTTGATTTCTATGCTGTAGCCTGGAACTGCATTTCTTTTGGCTCCAAAGCTGCCCTTACACCTTTAATCCCATATCTGAAACCAAGAAAATGAGCTAGGAACCTGGCACTGAAGTTAGGGCACCTATCTGCTCAGTATTTGGAAACATTTAATCCAGTCTCCCATTTTCTGGCTACTGATTCTTTCAAGATGGTTTGAGTGTGGACCTGCCTGAATGCAGGCGTCTGGGTGACTGCCAATCCTAAAATGCCAGGACATATTAGCTAATCTATAAATGTATGTTAAATTTTTAGATTCATCTGAGTTTGTTGATTTAGTTTACCCACCAGTAAAATCACTAACAATTAGGAGCCATTCATTTAGGAGGATTTGTGTAATCATCTCTTTAAAAACTCAGCAGTCCCTTTGATGTATTATATGAGCAACCCTGCCCTCTACAGGTATCATCACCAAAGAAAAATAGAGCAATGCTGGCAGAGTCATCAGTAGATGATTGTTCCATTTTATATGTGGCTTTGGGTTCCATCACCTGAGGATTTTCTCAGTGATGGCAGATAAAGGTTGTTCAAATCAGATCAGATTAAATTAGCAGAGTGGCATCACTGTTTATATGAATACCACAGAGTTCCTTAGGATCCAAAAACATACAAGGAAACCAGGAAAGAGAAGTCAAAAGCCTACTGCATGGTTGGTGGGCCACACTATGGGAGATGTTTGTGTTGGATGTGGTGGGAGGTGTGGGAGGTGGGCAACATGGGAATCCGAGTGGGTTCCGTATAATATTTTAGGTAATCTAAGCACCTCTTAAAATATATGTATATATATATATATAAAATAACATTTTTGTAAGCAAATACACATATATGCATATATATTTATATATCATTTTACAAATGTTTGTATGTATTGTGAGAATTTTGATTTTTACCCATAATAAAAAAAAAAAAAAAAAAAAGCCTACTGCATTGCTAGAATTAACAATAAGTCTATAGTAGAAAACACACTAATGTAGGATGTTGTTAATGTGGGAAAGTTTGGGAGGGGTAGGAAGTGGGGCATATGGGAATCCCCTACAATTTTATGTAATATTTATGTAATCTAAGTATCTTTAAAAGAATATTTTAAAAAATAGCCTACTGCACTGCTGTCTCCAGAGTTCTGGGGACCCAGCTTCCTTGCACTTTCACTTTGGGAAGGGGAAAGAGCAGGTAGGGCTTCTGCTGTGGTGTTATGGAACATGCAGTAGCCCTAGATTTGGATATGTGTTCTAGCCCTGATTCTGTCACTCAGTAGTTATTTGTCAGAGCACTTCACTCCCATGATTAAGACTCTTCAACAGCTTCTGATCTTAATAAAAATCCCAGCCCCCTTCCATAGGCTATAGAACCCTCCACGAACTGGCTCCTGCCTCGTCTCTTATAGCTTTCTGCTATCAACACTACCCCTTTTCCTTCTTTCAAATAATTAACCAAGCTTATTCCTGGGGGCTGGAGTATTCTGCCTCCTTTTATCTGTTCAGGTCTTTCAGCTTGTTAGTTCTTCAGAAAGGCCTTTTCTAGCTACCCTACACCATTTCAGTCACAATCACATTACCCTGTTTCAATTTTTTCCCAGCATTGAATCACTTTGAATTTGTATTTACAAGTATATTATCTGACTCTGCTAGAATATAAGCTCTACGAAGGTAGGGGCCTTTGTTTTGTTCACCACAGTATCCCCTGTACCTGAAACAGTGCCTGAGACATAGATTCCAATGTTTTTTGAATGTGCAATACTAGCAATGGGACTTGTAGCATGTCACAAGTAAATGAAATAAAACCTCTGATTTTATTTCATTTACAATATGCAAACATCCAATCCACCCCAAATTGCTATGAGTATCAAGTAAGAGGACAAACGTGAAAGGACCTGGCCTAGTGGTAAACAAGTATTCAACACACTTTTGGATTTGATCTACTTACCAATCCATAACCATCTCTTTACAACCTCCCCCACCACCCTACACTTCAAGGTCAAAGCTATGTTGGCAGTTAACATTAACCTTTCAGTGGGATAAAAGTGTATGAAGAGTGATGGTGATTTGAGGGGATGGGTGCTGTAAATCACAATATGCTTTATAGTGGGTCCCACAGTACCTCTTTGAAACAATTGTGGGTAGATATTTCAGCCATCCATAAAGATGTCAGGCAGTCAGGAATCTAGCTTACTCATTTCTAAGCTGTTTATAAACTGACATTTTTGAACAGGAAATAAGGCTTATGCCAGTCCTCATTACTACCTGCTGGGAAGTTAAGTTATAAGGTATTCAAAATCAAATGTACCAATAGTGTGAATTGAAGGGAACAACTTGGGGTGGAATGGAGGGAAAGAACAAGGAGCTTCTCAGCTTTATTTTTTCATGATTTCGACCTTAGCCTTAAAAATAGAACAGAAATGGGCCAGTCAGTACCCATGTCTGTGAAACAACATCTCTAGTAAAATGAAGCTTGGAATATATTCCTACTTAGATTAGGCTTAGTGATTTTCCTGTTTATAAATATGTGAATGCTACTAGTCCCCAAACATGGAGAAAAGGGATTAACCTGATGCTGGAGAAGACAGCTTAACCAATGGGGAAAGGTTTCTTTTTCATCAGAGGAATAGGGCAGAATTTGGGCTTTGTTGCCAAGGTAGTCTCTCCTTCTTAGGAACCATCTTATATACATTTGTATTAAAGACCCTCATTGTTCCATTCCTTTCCTTCTCCAAGAAAGAACAAAATGACTTTTCTTTAATTTTTACCTTTAATCCAGAGGAGCTACACTCAAGATTCTGGAAAAAAAAGCTGGGTGATGTGTTCCTCTGGCTTCTTCCAAGTAAGCAGTCAAATTCCATGGGCTGGAGATAGGTTTGAGTCATTTAATCTAGAAACCAACTTCTATCCTCAACTAAATAGGTTTTCAGATTTTTAAATAACAAGTCCACAGAAAATATGAGTAAAGCCAAGCAAATGAATCAGTTATTTCCAAAGCCTCAACTCCAAAGGCTCCTTCAACCACAAGGCGGTTAATATTTCACTCCATGTTGTTAAGCATAAGAACATAATCATTCACTTTCAGCAATGGCATCAGAGACTTGGTGTTGGGAAATACTTGCTCTAATTGAAGTCTGATCTAGTAGCCTCTGTTCTCAAGTTATCAACTTCCCCTCTCCACCCCAAGAGACTCAAACATATATATTAGCACTTACTATCTAATCTAACTACAAAGTAGAATCAGTTGTAAATCTAGGTGAGGCATTTCTAACTGCTTAGAAACTATTTGAATTATTTTAACATCTAATAGAATCTGAATTGAGACACTCCATGTAAAATTTTGGGTCTTCATTCCTGCAATAAACAATTCCAACAACCACTATCTATTGGCTGCTATACAATAGCTGAGTTGTTCCCTAACTTTTCAACATGAGACCCTCAAGAATTACCATGTAAGGTCTTTTGCAAATTCTTACTAGCTAGATTTTGAGCTTTGTTAGGGAGTATATTCTTACAATCTCAAAAGGAAGGAAGGAGAAAGATGGTAGTTTAGTAAGCTTGGATAGACACTCTTGAGCCACAGCTTTGATACATAATTTGATAGTGTACCGACATATCCACAGGTGAAGTTTAAAACATTGTTTTTTGTTTTAGGAGGTACTGGAGATTGAACCTGAGACCTTGTACATGGGAAGCAGGCGCTCAAACCACTGAGTTACACCTGCTCCCCTACGCATTGGTTTTTGAAGACTCAGTATGAATAAAGCAATGTAAATATCTCACTAATAATTTCTACATTGATCAAATGTTGAAATATTTTGGTTTTATTGAGTTAAAAATATTTAAATCAATTTCACCTGTATCTTTTTACCTTTTGTAATGTGGCTGTTAGAAAATTTTAAATTATGTATGTGGCTTGCATTGTATTTCCACTGGACAGCATTATTTTATAACATTTGGTGTGTTTCGGAGACAAATTGTGAATTTTTAAAAAAGTAGGTACTACAAGTCACCAACACTGTTCATTGAGATACCCAGGAATATTTCAGAGGTTTCAGGCCTCCATCCTGCCAAAAGCAAAGGGAAGAGAAATCTCAGACCAGCTCAATGCATAGGATGTAGTAAGAGCACAATATGCACTTATCTCCATTAGCTGGGAGAGCAAACTCCTGCAAACTCTAAATTCAGATGAATCCTTAGTTATTCACTCTTATTGCTCTCCTCAAATATTGCACCAGCTCTAGTAGTTATTGCATATTTGGATGGGGTTGGATAATTATAGTATGTATATCTCTTAAGATTTTTTATATTATTTACAAATCTCCCCACTGAAATGGCTGCTCCTTATGGGTGGGGATTATCTTTCCCCTGTACTTCATATGTTGAACAAGGTGTAATAATCTTTTCAAAGTACTCACTGCAACAGCCATTTATCCTAAATACTACGGCACTGAAATGACTTGTTTGCAATTAACTTCAGAGTGCATAGTACCTTCTGAATATGCTTAAAGGTAGAAAATCTCCATCCATTGAGAAAAGGATAATTCTTGGTAACAGCCAAAATTTACCTCAAGGGTGACTAAGTCAGCAAACTAAGGCAGCTTCTCTCAGTGGCTCATAAAACTGGTTCTAAAAATAATTTCAAAAAAGTTCCGTTTATCTTCTGAGCAGTAACCTTCCTGGAATGCCTATAGCTGCCCAAGGCAACTTTAAAGGGCATTTACTTAGATGCCAATAATCTGGCTGGCATACTAAAAAAACCAATCAGCTGGAATTCTGATTTCATATTTCAAGTCAAGTCATAATTGGGGTCAAGAGCAGTACATGTAATAGGGGGCTGAGATGACCATTAACACTAAAGATTCCCTAAACTTTTATTACCTTTTGCTCTAGGGCTGATTACAAGATACACTTAACCTGCTAAGATTTAAGTTCACATTATTCATAGTGCTTAGGTTTATTTCATAATGCCCAAAGTGATTTACTGAATTTACAATGTGACCATAAATCTTCCACAGTAGAAAATTATTTGTGCTTTTAAAGTCTCCTTGGCAAACTTGCCAAAATCAATGTGTTTAAGAAATCATGTCTCATACATAACCTAGTCTGGGGCTTGGAATAAATATTTGTAAAAAAAAAAAGGGGAGGGGCATAAAGCAGTGGGATTAACAGTATAATGAAAATAAGCTCTGGAATCAGAGACCTGAGAGCAAATACTATGCCACCTACTATGTGACCCTGGACAAATTACCAAATATCTGTATCTCAGCTGTATCACATAAAAAATGAGGTGGTAATAATGCTTACACCTCAATCACTGTAAGGATTAAATAATTTATAGTGTTTAGTACAACCCCAGGCAGTTTAGCAAATCAATAAATTTTAGCTATTTTTAATATAGCTATTACTAATCCATTTGCAAGGTCTCAAAATTTAAATCTTGCCTGAGTTTAAAAACCTCAAAGAGGTAATCTAAGCACCTCTTAAAATATATGTGTAAATATATATAAACAACATTTTTGTAAGCAAATACACATATATGCATATGTATTTATGTATCATTTTGCAAATGTTTGTATGTATTGTGAGAATTTTGATTTTTACCCAAAATAAAATAAATAAATAAATAAATAAATAAAATAAAATAGACAAGAAAAAAAACAAAACAAAACAAAAACCTCAAAGAAACTGGACCCTAGAGTTTTCATGACCATTAAGAGTTCAGTTTGTAACCCATCCTGATTTACCAGATCTTCTGTTCTAGGTATCTGGGCCCTTTTCACTGACTTCCCCTCAAATGATAACCTGTGCACTGGCTTACTCTGTTGTCTAGAATGTAAAGTTTTCAGTGGTTTCTTGAGTTTCAAAGAATAGTATCATGAAAGACACTAAAATTAAAACCCTAGGAAATTCATGAGAAGAACTGACCACATCAAAGTAATCCTGAGGAACTGAGTCCGACTGCCAATGGTTGTTCAAGAGCTCTGTAGGAACCAGAGGAAATTAAACTATAACAAACTTCACCACCTGCTGAATGAATATGAATACCAAGGCAAAGCTCACCCAGGTATCAGAATGTGATGATCCACTTAGAAACAAGGACATCTTAGCAGCTTAGGCAACATGTGTAAGAGGGTGGAGGTGGGGATGAAAGACAAAAGCTGCATGAGCACACATGCACACCTAAAGTTTCTGTATACAGCGATCAAGCAAGAGTGATCAGGGATACGGGGAGAAAAAAGAAACAGCAAAGATGCACCTATTTAAAAAGTCATTTACAAATCTTTTTCCAGGATTCTTGTATCAGAATAAGAGTTTAATTTTTCATTTTACCAAAGATTAAGCCATTAAACTACACAACACATAAAATGGAAGGTCACATAAACCAGTACCTGTCCACACTCGTGAGGGGAACCAAAATCAAGATAGCATTGTAATTCCACTTGATTCTAAAAATCAAGTCTTTTTGACATTGGTTTGAAGCTACAGAACTCTTATCATATTCCCCCTTTTAAAGAAAAGCCCAAGGAGAGATGATCAAGCACAAATGATCACTTCATGCATTTTATTGGTAGTCTATATTTTAAATCTGCAGTATGACATCTTACATAGGGAAAACGCTTCTTCCTAAAAGATAAGTATTAATAATCAAACCAACTTTAATATGACTGACCGTTCAAGGTCTTGTTTTGCATTAAACAAGTTAATTTTAGCAGGTGTAAAGCACTGTACAAATATTGAAAACTGGGTACATTCTCAAAATTTAATACAGGGCTTCCCAACCAGGAGTCTGCTGGATAGATAGTGGAGAAGGGTGTTAACATTCATGTTTAAATTGAAAGAAAATGAGAAACCAGATAAAGCCAGCCAACCATACGAACTTCTTTGTGCTCCTGCTTTTTTGAAAGTCTCTCCCAGAGGTCAGGAAGCCCTGGTATAACAATCATTTTAGTCTTTACAGAACATACATTTATGTGGTTCATGTTCATAGACATAAAGGCAACTTTTGTTGCTGTTCCCCCTCCAAATACCTTCAAGTTCTTACAGGCTTCAGAAAGCTTTCCAAGACTGCTGCCCAGTAATTTATATGAATCCAAGTAAACATCTATACCAAAGCAGCTCTTCCTGGGAGAAGATAAAAGAGGCACAGATACATAACCAGGTCAATTGCGTACCTACTCAACTTGATACCTGATCACATGGCCCTAAATCTGCAAAAGCAGCACCAGGGACAAATGGAACTATCAAGAGGTAAAAACCAAACACTGGACAGTTAAAACACATACAAATCAATCAGTTAGAAGAATGTTAGTAAAGGGGCACTAAATACAGAGTTAAGGCTGGGCAGTTGGTTCAATCATACCTTGATATTGGAATAATCTGCAAGATGAGGAACTGATAGAGGAAACTTGAAATAACTAGGCACAGTGCGAGATAACTTACTGCATTTTTAAGGTATCTATTTGTCACTCAACCCAGATGACATAAAGTAACTTGTTGGGTCTTTAGTAAACAAATCCTAATCAAAACCAAGTATCTCACGGTAATTTTATTTGAGGGTATCGGAAGATATGCCTATTTCCTTCATAATTGAATCAAAACAGCTATACAGTCATGAAAAGAATCATAAAACTGATACAATGGTTATTATACCTTCAGAGTTCTAAAACCCCAGTAACAGTTCTATTCTATGCTGTAAACTTTTAGATCTCAAACAGAGTTAAAGCAAAGTGAGATCAATTACTTACTGGGAATATTTGATATTTTAGAACTATTCCAGTTAAGAAAATAAGATTCTTAATTTCAGAATGCTAAAAATTTTAAAGGGCAGGTGCTGAACCCCCAGCTGTTTCTTAGGGGTTCATGAAATGTGATTTAAAAATAAGTGAAATATTAGTTCCTCAGACCTTGCGCTTTAACTTTCCAAATGAAGAACATTGATTTACATTTTCAAATGCTTTTTCCAAAAGCACGCAACTTACTAGTTAACTCAAGGAATTGCAACACTGTTATTGAATATTAAACATACTGAAAAATTAAGGGAAAAAACCTGACACTTGTGCCTTATCAATCTCTTGCATTACTAAGGTACAGAATACTTCAGAAAGTAGCAATCAGCATAATCTTTTAAGATAAGGAAAGAATAAAAGTGCCCTGCAAACGTGGCTTCTATGTACTTAATATTGGTAATACATTTGTCAGGGAAGCCTGTAAAGTAAAACTTAAAAAATAAAGACAGATTACAAATCTGTTTTCATTCCCGAAAGAACAATGAAGAAGGGGAATAAAATATTTTTCTATATTTAAAAGGATCAACAACTACAAGGTACCACTGTATTCTAACAAGCTGTAAAAATGGCTTTTTAAGAGGCATTTTACAACATTTACCTCCCTATCACATGGGTATTTTGGGAAATGACTCAAAGCCAACTGATGCTTGACCCATTTTCATGTCATGGACATATGGGAAGCAGGTGGTTAAATACAAAGCACATCAACTGATAACCCTTCATAAATTTGAGACACTGACACTAGGAGAGAATACTTGGCACGGAGGGGACATGTTTTCCCAGGGGGGGGAAAAATCAATCATTACTTGAGGTAACACTATTTGTTAACCAGTTTTGTAATCTTAAACTTTGGATGGATTCCAATAATGTTTCAAGAGAGACTATATAGCTCCTGACAATGTTTTTCTTAATCCTACAATTGTTAGACTCCCACACTAATACGAACACTTTTCTCAATACCCACCTCCATTAACACTACTGAGGTATAACTAGTGCGTTCTTTTTCTGAGGAAAAATTCTATATTAACAGCATAGCTCTTCTAGTGTTGCTACAGATCAAGTCTGCAAACTTTCAGTAACTTGTTCAATTGTTTCTAGTACTAATAAATCTTAACCATGTCAGCTTCTTGAAGTAAAACAACAAAACACTTCAAACATTTCAGACTACTAAGTGGATTTAAACAAATATCTGAAACATTCAAGGAAATGGCAGTTTTTACTACTTTTCCCTATGCTTTGAACAATGTAACCTCCCAACATTGTTTTTTCTTTTTCCTATTTCTGCATGAAGTTCAAACCAGGTCTTGAAGACAGAATCTTTTTGTAATGAAGAAAAAGTGCAAAGATACAAAATAAAGTGTAATGTCTTTTTCAAGAAAATGTTCCCTCAGTATAATAGGTGTGTGAATGCTGGTAGGAAAGGATTTTTGTTCTCCTACATCTGACACCTACAAACGACCTTGTCTTCAATGTCCATAACCTATTTAAGTATATATTAGTCATGGACTTTGCAAAATAAAAAAATTAAGTAGCAAATTCCATTAAAATACTTGTATTCATTCTACACAAAACAATGGAATTTTATGAGTGCTATTCGAAAAAGTGTCCACATGCATGTGTCAGATGTGCATTCTACTTAAGGCTAAAAACTTAAAATTCTATTTCCAGTGTTTATGAATAGCTTCAATATCTACATTCATAACCAACATTCTACATGATTTACCTCTCACTTTTAATACTTCACAAATGAGTAATACATCTTGGGAGGGTAGGGAGGTTCATGTTGTCAATAACCTTCTTTTATGCTTAGAATGTGCTGCAGTTGTTTTTAAAACTATTTCAAATGATCACCCTGTAATAATGGAAAACAATTTACACCAAGAGGGAAATGCATTTGTTTTCAGCCAATCAAGGACTACCCTGTAGATCTGGAAATCGTAGCTTATGCCCTTAGGAAAGGAGACAAGGAGACTCACAAATTAGAAAGGAATCCTGACTTTCACATGGACAAGTTTTTTAAAAGATAAAATGTATTACATAAGCGCCATAAACAGTGAAATCTGCTTATATTAAAAAAAATAAGTGAAGCTTTGTTTGGATATTATTTCCTTGCAAGAGCAGTACATATCCTTAGTAAACAACTACCATGTTTACAAGTTAATTTCCTTAGGTAGGATTGAAAGCTAGAGGAAAACATGAAAGAATGAGCTTTGAAAAAAATCTCTATAGTTAAATTGGAAACAGTTAAGGTAGCCAGATAATTTCTAAAGCAGATTTGTTTATTTTGTAAAGTGTTTAACTATGTCTGATAATTAGCTCACTTTATTAAAGGCCAAGGACACATTCAATCACTCTTTTTGTCTGTTAACTTTTCCCAGAAAAGCAAACATCTGCACCAGTCAGATTAATCCTAACCCCAACTGGCCTCAAAAGAGAAATCAGCAAGAGTACTGGGGTTCTTCACAAATCTATTCTTACTCCTAAGAAAACAACATAAAGTGCATGCCCCATTGATAATGAGTCAAGAGCCTCATCTTCAAATACGGGCAAGCACAATTAAAAGTTAAATTTCAAATAACCCAACATGACTCACTTTCAACTAAGGGGGATAAAAACCCCTTAATTATACTGGCCTTTAAATGTGAGATGTTAGGTCTGTGTTATAGAGATTGTAATGAAACACTAACAAGTGTGCACTGGTACCTTAAATGACAAACCTCAAAAACAACGCAAATTCAAGACTTGCCTATTAGCACACACATTTGTACCAACTTCAATTTTTATGCTAAAAGTGGTTTATAGTCTCCTTCCTCTACCTGTTTTTTTTTGAGGAGCAGACTTATAAAAACATCACTTTAACTTGTGCTAGGTTGTAGTGGTTTTTCTTAAACCAAAGCTCTGACAAATTTGCTGCTCTACTTCATCTATTCAAGGAGAATACTGTGTTCAAGCTTCTGTGAATCTCATCGGATGTAATAAGTTCATGTCTGTATTATTACTGTGTTCATGAAAAGTTTAAATTCTTCAGAGGATTTCTTTACTTCTCCCATCTTTCATTTCCTGCCTAAATTCAAATTAAAATACACAATTTCTACTGGTCTTTAATGCAGCTCAATTCTGCATTTTGCCCTTTCCTTTGCATATCACAGTAGCTGTTCACATAAATTAAATATTAGATATGTTCTGCTCTTGACAACTACACACTTACAAAAGCAGCTTTGTACTTTGTTTGGTGTGTTTTCTACTACGTTGGCTCACAAAAAGCAATTTTCTCATTTCTAAGCATGGTACTTTACAATTTTTAATGCATTAATACAACAGTGCATTGGAAAAAGTACTGAGCCTCTACAAAATAGCTTTACATTTTTAAACAAATGAATGTGATTTTTTCACTTACACAAGCATAGGCTTTTTAATATTTCCACAAGATAAATATCTCAATTAAACTATAAGCTCACTCTACAGTGTGCCACAGTGATGGGCTTAGGAAACAGTTATACACTTATAAGATCCTAACCTTAGTGTTATTTACACTGACATATCCAATATCACCTAATCTGAAAGGTGAACAAATGGTATTCAGAATATAACTGAATTTGTGTCAACTAATAATTGGGAATGGTATAGCTTTAAGCAATCACTTACAAACATGTACTGTAACTTAGTCTAAACTGGGAATTTCCTTTGCCCTTCTCTATGGCATGGGAAACCTTAAAGATCAACATGAAACAGGAGCCATTGCTAAGGCAGATCTTTTAAGATAAACAAGGGAGAAATTGACAAGATATAGAGCTGCTATTGATTCAACTGGTACTGAAATCAGATTTTTAGGTCCTAAAACATTGCTTTTTAAACATTTCCTTTTATTCTGGAACAGAAATTGGAGAAAGGACAATTCATTCAGAAAGCAATGACTCAATTCAGGTTACTTTACATTTAAGCACCACTCAAAAAGTGGACATAAAGCAAGTGATTCCTGTTTGCCCATCACTATACCAGCTATACAGCTAAGAGTTCAGATCTTAATTACACAACACTTTCTCTGTTACCAGAAGCTAAGACTGCTCTGCGACAAATAGGACAGGTAGAATTCTCAGATAACCAGCGATCGATGCAGTGGACATGGTACTCATGAGAACAAGGTAGTTTGCGAAGTTTGTTGCCTTCTGTATATTCTGTAATGCAAACACTACAGGTTTTTAATGCATCATTTTCACCAAAACTTCTCATTGCCAAGTTGTCAATCTGTTCTTTGGTGAGTCCTCTAGGTTGGTCATCATCATCCTCATTTAAGAGGAAAAACTGAGCCAGACTAAGGAAGGGCAAAGAGCCACTTTCATCAAATGTTACTGGGGCCCTATGTCGACCCTCTCGCCTGGCACCTGATGATGAGCTTCCTTCATTACTGCCTTCAAATACCTCTGAGCTAGATTCTGAACTTTCACCACTGGAACTGGAACTAGGACTGGAACTGGAACTAGGACTGGAACTGGAACTAGAACTGGAACTGGAACCGGAACTGCTACTACCACCAGAAGCCCCCCTTCCATTCCGTGACTCTGCTCTTTCCATATTTCGACTTGGGACTGAGCCACTAGGCTCTGAATCACTATCACTGTACATAAAGTAGCTTAACTCACCAAAACCTGTCATTATCTGCCTTAACATAGTCTGAATTGCAACAGACGTAGTCTCACTTAAACCAGTATTTAAGATTCTACGAATGGGAATTCTAATGGTACTGACATAGGTTCTCACACCTGCCCGCTCAGAACGTGAAAATGTACGCCTAAAACCTCCTCGTTCACTTTCATAAGTGACAGTGTTGTTTGGTGTCTGAGACCTTGACCGAGTTCTACTAGCTATGCTATCTCTCTGCCGATATTCTCCAGGACGAACTCTTCTAACTTGAAGATCTAGGACTATAGTTGGAGGTCTCTGCCCTGACCCTGTGGATTCACCATTGCCAGTTGTCTCTGAAGAACCTACTCCTTGAGAGGCATTTCTTGTTCCAGAAGCTGCAAAAAGACCCCTACTTAGCAGCTCAGGTCCAGTTATTTGCTGTCTCAATGTCACATGGTGCCGGGTTCTAGAACTTCCCTCAGGCTCATTTACCAAAGGATGCTCAAAAGTCTGAGCTGAGATACTATGATGAGATCTTCGTGGAATTTCACTCATTGGATGCAGAGGTGACCTACTTCTTTCAGCTCTAGCTCTGGTTCTCCGATGGTCTGGGCTCCTGCTTCTCGCCCTTCTCTGACCTCTGGTTGGTGGGACTTCTCCTGTTATTGCTTCAGTTGAATTTCTTTCTGATCTAGATGGCCTTGCAGATATTGATTCAGATCGTGGAGTTTCCATTTGCCTTTGACTGCTGTTTTCCATATTTTCTCCGCTAGAACGTCTTGCAGATGGCTCAGTTTCATTCTCTGGATTTTGGCTCCCATTATTACGGTTAACATTTATTTCTAAACTGAATCTGAAATCACCACTGTTTGGATTAGTCCGGCTCACGGCTCTCCAAGATTGGTTTCCTCTTTGCCCACTTCTTGTTGTATTTCCAGTTTGTCTGACAGAGTTAAGCCAGTCTATTATAGAGTCACCATTAGACACATCATCTGAAGAGTCTCCACCTGTTAAAAAAAAAAAAAAGAGGGGGGGGGAGGGGGAGAGGAAGAAAAAGGAACTACCAAAATTAGGACAATCATAATAGTGCTTTGAAACTTTTTATTAAAAAAAAAAAAAAAGAACTTAAAATTATGAATAGATTTCACATTTACTGAATTTTGTAAACTACACTGTACATAGATTTCCAAGTAAGGCATGGAAGTTTCAATTCCATCTGATAGGAATGAGCTAATTCTACAGAAATTTAGAAAATTGCTTTTTTAAAAAGGGAATCTGTAGGAAGTCTATTTTCAGAATATCATATGTAGAACCTAGCATACCACTATGGGACTATGAGAGGACAACATTTTTTCAACCTACTGTCAAAACACTAATGCAATCAAACAAGGTAAACACCAGTGCTAATGTTTTAGTTCAAATTACATTTCTGTCAAATTTTCATTAGTCTATAACATTACTCCTATTCTAGGCTCTTGATTTAAGTGCCTTTGATAACACCTAAGGTTGCTTTAAAATGTAAGACTTGAGAGGTGAAGAGTTGTTCATCTGTTTTTTGTTTTTATTATATTATTATTGGAATAATGAAAATACTCTAATAATGATTGAAGTGATGAATGTACAACTATGTGATTATACCAAACACCATTGATTGTACACTTTGGATGGATTGTATATTTATTAATATGCATCAATAAAATTGATTTGTTTAAAATAAAAAAACACAAAAAATGCAAGACTGCATTGCAAAAACAAACAAGCTTTATAGGCTTAAAAGCATCTGTTAATGCTACCAAAATTTTTAATCAATATTTTGAAGATCAGACCAAATGAATAGTTTGAACCCAGCATAGTACATATAATGGCATATTCAAGAGCCAAAATGTTCTCATAGCCTCGTAGGTTAGATAACCAAATTCCTTACTTCACACTGTGAGGGAAACACCAGGCTTGAGGTTAGAGTAGGTTTTCTCAACAGCAGTGCTCTTTACATTTTAAACCAGATAATTCTTTGTTGTATGAGGGTGTGCTGTGCATTATAAGATGTTAGCAGGCTTAGCACCACCTCTGGCCTCTGCCTACTACATACTAGTAGCACCTCTCCTCCAGTTGTGTCAATCAAAAATATCTCCAGATATGACAAATGTCCCCTGGAGGACACAGCTAAACCCTGTTGAGAACCACTGGGTTAGAGTATGGAGTGTTTCTTTTTGCTGATAAGAAAGTCACATGTCTACATAGAAGGAATAATTCAGTAAGTATGTGGAAATTTCAAAGGCAGTGGAAAACCAAGAAAAAAAATAGTATTTAAGTAGGCTATTTCTCATTGTGTCCCAATTAACACAAAAACCCAAAGGTGAAGCAGAAACAAACATGTTGACATTTTCACGAAATAGCAAGTAAATGACAGTTCTCTTTTTATGAGCAGTTACTTAGGCCCAAATAAAATTTGTGCTGTTTCTGGATAATCTTTGGCTGACATTTACTATTATGAAGTTCCTTATTCATTCCATCTTCTCCCTCCCGCCCCCAAAAGCAAAATATACCTCTATTTTCATCAGAGTTTTGTGGTGGTGGGCCCTCTTTAATTTGCTGTAGTCTTCTCAGCAACTCTTCCTCAGTACTTTCACCTGAAAACAGTGTAAAAATGTTTGCCAAATTATAAATGAAAACTAATGACTTTTAACTTTCTGAAATGAAAACTAAGAAGTAGCAACCTGGGTAAAATACTTCTTTGGGAGCATAGTATTACAACTTGTATTTATGTTTCTTTCCAGTTTATAAAGTGCTTTTGCATACAATATCTAATTTTTAAAAATTGCAACTCTGGGAGATAGCTATTGTTAACTGCATTTTAAAATGAGGAAACTGAGACTGAGTAACAGACTGACTTGCCAGAAGCTACACCAAAATAAGCAGTAGAGCCAGAACTCCAACTTACACATTCCAATTCAAGTCTGGTACTGTTGGCTCAAAACACACATTCTCTCATAAGTCATTCTTAAACCTTCCCTTTCAAAATTTAAGCAGTTACTCAAAGGTTCGTAGAGTTAAATATAAATGAGGAGAAATAGAGTTTTAACTAAGATCAAATGAGACATAATGGAGTAAAAGAGACTAACCAACCACAAAGTTCTAATTGACAATTTTACTCAAAGCTAGCCCTAGAGGATTATAATTGGTATATATTCAGGGAATCAGGATGACAAAATAGAATAAGTCTTTCCTAAGAACTGAAGTTCTCATTAGCTACTCCACACCTGGATCCATGACTAGTAAGTTAAATAATACTAACAAAAAGATTGTTCAGCTCCAAGCTTTTCAATTCAATTTACTGCAAATTCATAATAGAATTCACAACTTAAAAATCTCTAAAATATTTCCAAAGGTGAGTAAAGAGAATCAGGTAATAAGAACAGCAGTAAATGTCATTCTATATCCCTTGTATTAAAATCATATTGCATAATGGCTAAAGAAACAGGCTAAAGTATTTTCAGAAAATCAGTAAATTACATATATAAATCCTTAAATTACATGAAGCACACCTGGGGTGCCTAGCAAATTGTTATCCCTCATAAGCCTATAATCTTCTTCACTCAGGTTGTTTACAAATTGATAGAAAGCTTCTTCCCGATCCAATCGGTCCATCTGACTTCTGCGCTGTGCTGCAGACTGATCACCACTTCCTTTATCGTTGGAATCAGAGTTTTCCATCTTGATGAACAAGTGGAAAATTATCTAAAAGGTGAAAGGAAACCAATTTTGAAAACAGAATAGTTGGCATGTATTCTATACAGCAGTTTTAATTATGTGAAAGTCCAGAATGAAGCTCAAGATGTGGATTTTAAGACCTCAAATGAATGAAATTTCATGACAGAAAAATTCTTAAAAAGCACTGTTACATTAGAAAAAGGCTAGGTCAGGGGTCCACAAACTATGGCCTGTGGCGAAATCCAGTCCCACCCTCCTGATTTTATTCTACTTGTGAGTAAGCAATGATTTTTACACTTTTAAAGGTTTTTTTTTTTTTAAAGTTAAAACACAAAACAATGTTTTGTGATGTGTGCAAATTATATGGAATTCAAATTTCAGTGTCCACAGTTTTATTAGAACATAACCATACACATTCATTTATGTATTGTTTATGGCTGCTGTCATGCTACAATGGCAATTTCATTTTGACAAACACTGTATATGAATGGCATTCTCATTGCTTTGCACAGTTCTGCACACTATAAATCATAGTGATGCAATTATAACTTGACAGCCTTTCAAGTGCCACACACATCACCATACTGCAACATTTTTAAAATTACCAGTGCATACTTATCATATCAAAATAAGAAAAATAGATCATGAATGTCACACTGGAGTGTACATTACTTTATCATCAGATTAGATGGCCAAGCATTGTATTTATTATGCAACGACACTGTAACTATGCTGATGTAATACAATATATGCTAACATTACTAGACTAAGCACTCATCAAAATATTTCTAACTCACAGAAAAGCTATGATCTGGAAGATTCAAAAATCTAAAATGAAATCTCATCAGAAAATATTTCAACAATAAAAAATGAAAATGAGGCTTCAACCAAGTAAGTTTCCAAGTGACTCATTTGTTAGCTAAGCAAGGAAAGCCATTTATTGATAGTAAGTTCATTATATCATGTTTGATTGAAGCAGCTAAAGAAATGTGTCCAGAGAAAATAAACTTAAGATTATTTAGCCTTTTGGTGAGTGTAGCTGCTCAAAAAGTTGAGGATACTGGAAGCAATGTCAATTATCAAATGGAAAAAAAAAAAGGACAAATGATTTTTAGTGGTTTGCCTTGACTCAATGCAAATATTATCAATACTATTCAGTTGTTCTTTATTCAAGGAGTCAAGTGTTTATTTAAGGAGTTTAAAGTGACTGAGAATTATCCTCTATAAACAACTGCAGGTGAGAATATTTTCAAATATTCAAAGTTGAGGAAACAGTAATTCAGTACAAACTGAAGTGGAATCTGCTAAGATGTGTTACAACTGAAATGGTAGTAACAATGTGTAGAGCAGGAAAAACAAAAACAAAAATAACCCTAATGTTTAAAAAGGGAAAAAGGAGGTAAACATTAAAAACAACCACTACCACAACAAAACTGTGGTCCAAATGAGAGAATACTATGAATTTATAAAGATAGGAAAATATTCCTGTTAAAGAGGTATAGTATCTAAAAACTTTTGATATACATACAGATACTAGGAAAGAAATGTACCTAAAATCCAAGTAGTTCTGTATATGGTTTCATCCATTTTGCTATGGTTTTTTCAAAATTTCTACAATGAATAACTATGTCTTTTATAATTGTGGACAAATCTACAAAGCTTGTGAAAAATAAGGTGTCTGAACCAGAAGTCATTCTTGTGGACTTAACCATCAGTTCTGTGAATTTTTGTCAGAAAGAGAAGCCAAATATCCTGACTTGTCCTAAGATGGCTTAGCAATGATAAAGTTTTATTGTGCTCAAGGCTGAGCTTGAAATGTTTGCTGAATGACAAGAACGACCCTCAACTATTACAGAACACTGAATGGCATAGGAAATTAGATTTTGCTGCAGATTTGATAATGTTTCTTAATGAATTCAACCTAAAATCACAAGGCAAAACAGTGCTTATATGAGAAACCTACACTGCTGTAAAGTCATTTCAATGATAGCTAACACTAGAACCTGCTTTATACATTTCCTGCATTGTCAAAAGTTATAAGAAATGAGATTTCCATTCCCACACAAATTTCCAGAGGATTTATTTTCTGAGTACAAACTACAGTTACAGCACTCTTTTCTGGACCTCAACACAAGTGCAAAGAAAAATTTCATACTTCAAATTTATTTAATCATGCAACTGAATTTCCACCTAACCTTCAATTGGAAGTATAACTCTTCAGTGTAATGACAAGATAAAAGGTAAATATCAAGAGAAGAATCTAACACAATTCTACACATACCTTCTAAGGGATGAATATGCATCATTAAAATTTGGCTTTTCTCTGTTTATATAATAACTACACAATGTCTTCAATTTTGCTTTTGGGCCTGGAAAGCCAAAAATATCTACTATCTGGCTTTTTACAGAAAAAAAGTATGCCTAACTTCTGTTCTAGATAATACATAAAACTAGCCAAAAAATGCTTAATTATCATTCATTACTTGTACAGCCATATGGAAATTACATTATTGGCACATTTCCAGACAGTCTCAACCTCACTAAAAAGCAATGGTAAGGGGGTTGGATGTGGCTCAACTGGTTGGGCGTCCATCTCCCATATGGAGGGACCCGGGTTCGATCCCCGGGACCTCCTGGTTAAAAAAAAAAAAAAAAGCAATGGTAAAGAACACAAAATAAGGGAAGACTCCAACTCCCCCCAAAATCATTCTCTAATCCTTTTCCTTCCAACTCAAGATTCACCTTAAGTTCACATTAAACATAATTCAAACTTAATTCCAATAACATATGGAAATCTGATTTGTGGAAAAGAGGTCATGATTGGTACTAGGTTTTAAGCCCTATGCATATTCACACAACACAAGAAGTTTCAGAATGGTCCCAAGTAAATTCTAAAGAGAAAAATAAAAACAAACACTCTTCCAGATATAAAAAACAAATCTCACAACTAAGATTGCTTAATTTTGGTAAGACTAACTTACAGAAACTTCTAAAAGTTTTTGATTTTACAATAATTGGAAGCTTTGAGAAGACTGGAAATCAGCTTAAATGAAACATTTATAAAAGTTATATGGGCCAATTATTTAAAAAAGAAAAAAGCCAAATTTTTCTATATGTACCTCAAGTTACACAATTCTGTAATGGTAAGCACCTAATTACAACAATAACAACAACAAAAAAGGAAAAAGAAAATTCAGTCATTCATCCTCAAACCAAAAACCACCAGTAACATTTGGCTATAATATTCTTAAGCAGTTAATATTCTGAATGCTAGTACCCCAAAAGTTAGGACAAAATCCATGTGTGAAGGATTCAGTAAAGAGAATAGTTCTGAAAATAATTTATAAAAAGAACACAACTCAATAGTGTTGAAATGCTCTAAAAATATAAATCTTTCACAGAAGCCAAAAACCTCTGATAATTTCAGACATTTGGAGGACACGAACCAAACAATAGTAAACTCACATACCAAGAACAGTTAGAAGAGTGGCACAAAGTCTTAAGAATAACATCAGGAAGGTTCAAGTCCAGGAGCAGAATAAAAATATGGGAAAGATTCGAAAAATGGTTTTAAAAGACAATCTGAAACAACAAAGGGGTCCTCCGGTGAGGCGGATAGTTGGTACATTAATAGAAGATGGAAGGTAAGAGTCGTTCAACTCCTAGTTTGTGTGTTTTTTAGGAGGTACTGGGGATTGAACCCGGGACCTCATACATGGGAAACATGTGCTCAACCACTGAGCTACATCCACTCCCCATATTTTGTGTTTTATTCAATAAGGAAAATCACCTTCCAACTGGAAAGGGTGACAAAAATCTTTTCGAAGAGAGAATCAAAAGCCAAGACTCCAGATTTTCTAACGATACACCTAGAGAAACCATAGGAGAGATGCTAGATAAATGACTCAATCTTCACAAAAAACAAAGACTAGAAACTATAGAGCAGTAAAATCTGACATCAAACCTAAGGAAAATTTTTGCAATAGATTATCAAATATATTGCAAACATGTACAAGAAAATATGTTCACCAGCAGCAGGGTTCACTGCCAAATTAACCTCATTTGCTTTACATACAGATAGTTCTCAACCTTGGCTTGCACGTTAGAATCACCTGAGGAGCTTTCTCTGGGCTTGACCAGACATCGACAGGTAATCCTATTGTGCAATAGGGATTGAGAACCTCTGTGATAGGGACATCAGGATAATATTGCTGACTTACTATAGGTTCATTTCCATACAGGATCTAAGATGGTTTCTCAGCCTATAATTATGGATAACTCTCTTGGTCTTCTATTCTGGGCCTAGGGCCATATTAAGCTATGTATTCCAGTAGGAAAATTCTGTTATAATACTTTCTTGGCCAGACCAATCCACTTACTTTGCTCTACTCCACCCTCCAACATACCTTTTTTTTTTTTTTAGATTTTATTTATTCATTCATTTATCCCCCCCTTGCTGCTTGTGCTCGCTGGGTCAGCTAACCACGCCGTGCGGGCGGGCTTGCCTTCACCAGGAGGCCCCGGGAACCGAACCCGGGGCCTCCCATATGGTAAACGGGAGCCCTACTGATTGAGCCACAGCCGCTTCCCTCCAACATACCTTGTTGTGCTTTACTACCTTCACACTTCTGCTAATGGTGGTCCATCAGCCCCTTCTTAGTCTTTCCCTATTTCACTAACACTTCAAGGCCCAATGGAATCTCACCTCCTAAGAAGCTATTACTATCACAGCTAGTATTCTATTTCTACATATAGCATTTGTTTGTGCCACTAAAGTGGCACTTCCTAATTTATACAATCTTTTATATTTTTAAGGTATATGTGTGTTTTTTCTTCCTAAGGAGTTTCTCAATCAGGGAAAGAATCAGAATTATAGTCCTTCAAACTCATTAAAAAGCCACTAGCACAACACTTTGCACATTGTAGAGTTTAAATGACTGAACTGAATCTGATGTGAATACTGAGTTTATTTCCCTTAATATCCTAATTTCCTAAAGCAACACTGTCCAATAAAATATAATGCAAATCACACATGCAATTTAAATTTTTCTATCAGCCGTATTAAAAAAGTAAAAAAAAAAAACAAAAAAACAGGTGATACTATTTTTAATAATACATTTACCCAATATTTCCAAAATAGTTATCATTTCAACATGTTACCTATATAAAAGTGAGATGTTTTACATCTTTTCAAAATCTGATGTGTATTTTACATTTATAGCACATCTCAATTCAGATGCTAAATTTTCAATAGTTAAAAGTGAAATACAGTCCCACCGAAACAATAAAGTTGTGTTTAATAACAAAATATTTTACACGCTTGAGTTGATTTAAATTAATGGAAATTAAATATAATTAAGAATTCCACAGTTAAAACAGTCAAATTTCAAGTGTCCAACTGCCACATGTGGCTAGTGGCTACCATAATGGACAGTGCAGCTTTAAAGCATCTGTAAGGTAGAGAAATCCCACACATGGAAACAGTTTCAAAGTATTCCTAATATACTGTTCATGCTCCATAAACTCATCATTTATACATCCTTTTAATGTCTTATGAAAGTAAAGTAATAATGTTGCGAATGATACAAATACACATAGGATAGATTATTTTTTCCTATGTTCACCAATCCTCAACATTCACTCTTGACCTTTCAGAATTTCTGTAACTTCCTACATGGAAACTAGAGACAAACCATTATACCTCTATCCAAAACCCTCCCAATACTGTGGTTTTAGACTTTTGAATCCTGAACATCTACCTGATGAACTTGGAGGTAGTTTATGTTTATTCCATGCAAGAGGAATTTTTATTTTGGTTTAGTTTTTATTTTTAATTCAAAATTTTAACAATAAGACACAAAGCAACATGCGAACAAACCCAAATTATCATTACTTCCATAACATGCTGCTCTTGTTTCTCCCAACCCTCTCATACATACATCAGTCAAAATCAAGGAAAATATTTTCTCTACATGATATATCCCTTGCAACACACTTATGTGTCATTTCAAAATTGCAACCAAACTGGCAAGGCTTCACTGAACAGAACACATTGTTTTGGCTAAGGTCGAGGCTTCCATTAAAGGAACAGTTTGTTCCTTATAGTTGGTTAGGGGACAGGAAAGAAAAAACAACCTATAGGGACATTTAAGGGGTTAGTTATGGCTACCAACACCTGCATAGGTCCTCTGGATTCGAATTACATTTTGAAAGAAAAAGCAATCCTGAATGCCTTCAAATGCCTTGTAATTACTCTCACAAACCCAAAGAGCCTGGTCGCATTTTAAGCAGTCCTTCATTATCGAAGCAGCATAAATGAAGAAATATACTAAATCTAAACCACAATAGGTTCTGTTCCTGGTAGATGTAATGCCACTATTCTTTGTTAAATGAAATCGAACTTTTAAAGGTTGAAGCAAGCCGAAGATGTCAAGGGACCACAATCCAAATGATCAAACACAGATCTCTCTCCATTTTGTTGTAAAAATATCAGGGAAGAAATATGTTAACAAGATGGATCTCCAGATTCTACTCTATGTTGAACAATACTGCGGCACGTTTCCAGTTTATTCTGAAGAAGGAATCTCCACATATCCCTGGGGGCTCCTTCGATATCATATAAGAGGATCTTAAATCTTTTAAATTTACTCTCAATTAAAATACTCCTAAGGCATAAATCAGACATTTTGGATTGAGTGTATGATTAGCATTAGCTATTTTTAAACAAATATTTATATGAAAAGCTTACTAATAAAACATAATTTAAGAAAATATACAATCGTTCTTCAACTACTTAGCTTTCTCCCTAGTTATAAGCAATACTTACTACCCTAATACTTACACAGCCCTTTCACCTATATTTCATTTAATTCTCACAAAAATCCTATTAAGTAGAAATCACCACCTCTACTTTAGAGATGAGAAACAGAAGCAGGGAGAGAGACTATGTGGCTAGTTAAGTGGACAGAGCCAGTAATTAAATCCAGGTCTTCTGACTCCAAACTTCCACTAAACTACAACTGCCTTCCAATGCATCTCAAGACTATATACTCCCCACCCCCCGCATTTTCTGTATTTATTCAGCTTTTGTTCCACATTTTACTCTTTTTTAATAACTTGTTATTTTATCTTAAGACAAAGTTATTTTCTTTCTCCTTAATAATAACAACACATTCTATATACTTACTTTTTTTTTTTTTTTTTCCTGGAGGGATGTGGTACCAGGCTTTTTTTTTTTTAATTTATTTTTATTTATTTATTTTTATTGTGGGTAACTATATACTTTTAAAATATATATATTTAAAATACATTCCTTCAATTCTAATATGCATGTCTAAATAATTCAACTTCACTATGAGTTTTTTATACCAAGCTTATTCCTTGTATGAAGACTTCTAAAATATCAAACACCTTTTATAAAACAGCATGAACCCAGCAGAACTTCTTTTAAAATAAGTCAGATTTAGTTTTTTTAATACTGTTGCCCCTTAGAAGAATAGCATATTTTATTAGCTTTATTTCTTTCAGAGTACTATGTGCCAATATATCTAAATCCATTCCTGAAAACAAGCAGCTAAATCAGAAATTCTGCTCAGTTGTCTCAAAAACCTACTCATTTTGGTAAATCAATGTATACCTATGTCACATAAATTTACTTCTGGGGAGGAAAAGCCAGGAAGAAAGCCTGAAATTTATTCAGTAATTAGGTAATTCAGATTTTATTCACCTTGAGAATTTTAAAGCATTGTTAGTGATCTCCATTTCTCCCTTATTCATTATCATATATTAATATCAATTATGCAAATTACTATGTTTTTGGCCACTGCCAAAAGTAATATTGCATTTAATTCTCCAAATCCATGTACAGCAATCTTTAAAAAATGCAATTTTCTTTCAAGTTAGGGCAAAAACTCACTGAAACTTTATTATTCCATACTAATGGCTGAGGAGACCAGAGGTTAAATATAAAAGCACATGCATATTAATTATATTTGATGCACACAATGCATTGTAGTACCCAATCAAGGAGCTTAAGGCATCAAAATATACGGTTAATAAAGCAGACTTCACAAAAATGAGATAGAAAACATCAAGTCAAATGCTTATCAACTAAGAAAATAAACCGTACCTATGAAATCTGGAAAAAATAACCTGTTTTTTAAAACAAAAGGGGAGGAGGGAGGTATCAAGGTAACCTAACATCAATCAACTATTAAAGTAGGCTGTGAACTTATGCATATGTTCATCCAAGCTCCAAATGCAATACTATTTTAAAGCACAACATGCCAATTTAAAAAAAAAATCCTAAGTATTCAACATAAAAATCTATCATACTGAAAAGAGAAGGGCAAGGATCATTCTGTTTGCAATAGAGCTTCATTAAGAACCTCATAAAGGAGATAATGAGATTTAATGTCATGTGATCCTTGCCAACTCAAAGAAAATGTTAGCTCAAAAGTACCATCACCAAAATGAAAAATACTTAAGGTGGTTAAAAAAAAAAAAAAAAACCTGTTAAATCACTAAGAATTTGAGGTCACAATATAAAGTACCATCACAATGCAGATACCAAAAGGGTTGGAGATTCTTCAAAGACAGGAATATTTAATTAAAATTTTACTGCATTTGCAACAGGCTGTTGATAGCAACCAGACAGCTTTTTAATTCTATACATGGTTATGGTGGAATTCAACTTAGTGAAAAGAAAAAAAGGGAAGTTATGGGGTTCTAGTTTTGGCTGTAACATTACCTAGCTATGTGACTTTGGCCAATTCACTTAACTTCTTGTGTCTCAGGATCTCTCCATAAATAGTAGAAGATTGGATTAAATCATCTACAAAAATACCCTCCAGTTCTATGGATCCGTGACTGTGAATAAAATGTAACCCAGGGGGAAGCGGCTGTGGCTCAATCAGTAGGGCTCCCGTTTACCATGTGGGAGGCCTCGGGTTCGGTTCCCGGGGCCTCCTGGTGAGGGCAAGCCCGCCTGCACGGCATGGTTATCTGACCCAGCGAGCACAAGCAGCAAGGGGGGGATAAATGAATATATAAATAAAATCTTAAAAAAAAAAAAAAATGTAACCCAGGTCATAATTCAGTATCAAGTCAGAAAAATAAAGCTTAATAAATAACATCAAGTTTCTGTACTGGTTTTTAGCTCTTTTCTCTTTTTTTTTTTTTTACTGGGAGGTCCCAGGGATTGAACCCGGGTCCCTCCATATGGGAGATGGACACTCAACCATTTGAGCCACACCCGACCCCCTGTACTGGTTTTTTAAAATTATTTTTGCAACAGTCCTGTAATTTAGAAGCTGTGATTTTCTCACTACCATTTTCCTCATTATGCACTTCTATCTTCCTTTTCGTGACTATCTTATGTTTTTGAAGAGAATATAAAGCATTCTTCTTAAAAAATAAATAAATAAATAAAACAGGCAGGGCTGCTGTTTCATTGTCTTCTCATTGTATGATACATCCAATCAGGAACACAATATGCTGATTATTTCCAATACTGGCCTATCACAGGATGCTATCACTGCTGATGCTACTATAGCAATAAGAGATTATATAAAAAAATTATCTGAATAGCAGTGTTAGCTTAACCTCACTTTTCTTAATTTGAAGAGGACAACAAAAAGGGGAAAAAAAGGACTCAGAAATGCCACTCAGGGGTCTAATTTCTTGGCAGGAAGTATATTAACTTGAGAAGAGTTTTGACTTTTATACCCTCCAAAGCAGGTAGACAGAAAGAGTACTAAGAATGTCGCAAAAGCTGCAATTCATAGGATCAAGTTAGTATAAAAAAGGATAGCATTATGGCACTTCATCTAAAAGTATTCAAGTACTTTTAGGCAGTGAATTTAATCTTCAATTACCCATCGCATGTTCTTTTATATGCCACTAAATTAGAATTTGGTCTTACCTACGAACTCAGTTTTGACTTGTTACTCTCCTTATTCCCAAGAGGTCAAAAAAATGACTCAAAAATCCAAAAGGTCCTGTGTTTATAAAGGTTAAGTTATTATTACTGGCAATGTTCACCAATAACTAAACTACTATTTTAAGGACATAAGTTTTCCATGAAAAAACATTTTTTAAAAAGAGTGAAACCAATTTCTAAAAATTAAAACCACTTGACCAAAAAGAAAATGTTACTATCTAAACCAACGATTGTTGTCATTATTTCAGGAAATACAATTTTGTATTTAAGACCAACCATGCTGAAAATTTTCCTTTCTGAACCAGTGTTCCTGTATAGAAATGATATGACAAGGGTTACCATATATTCCTGGTTTGTCCAGAACAGTAACAATTTATACCTGCTGTCCTGGAGTAATATGGCCCCCTTTTACTCTCAAAAGTATCCCAGTTTGGATAATTCATATAGTCATCTTAGCTAAATTGACATTAAAGGAAACTCTGGTCAATAAAAAATGAAAATTGTAGTTAAGAGTTAACTCTCCTTTCTTTCTACAGTCAAGTGGAGATCAAGAGGAAGGGGAACTTTTTTACTCCAGAAAAAATTAAAAACATTAAACATAAATATCTCCTTTCTCTTACAGAAAGTATGTCTACCACCATACAAAACCCATTAAGAATGCCAAATGTTGTAACAGCAGCCCCACAGGTAGTCATGAAATTATTACAAGGGGTCCACAAATCTATATACACACCAAATGCTGTCTACAGACATGAACCTCACATATGTAGGTGCTATTATGATTAATGAAATTAAAATCTTGGGTTGGAACACCAAAATGTGAGAAAAGCTACAGCAAAAATATCAATTATCTCTTTAAAGAAAACCACAAGTTCACTAAATATACTCCCAACTTATTCAAAACTATCAAACTTTTTATATTAAAAAAAAACACCCCAACAGATGAGAGCAAAATAAATTGCTTGATTATCTAGGAAACTTCCATATTCAAGGATAAGAAAAAATTAACAAGGGAAAAATTGGACACAGAAGTATTATTGGTTCCTTATACTGGTTATCAAAATTTCAAGAGATAATGTAACCTAGATAATTTTTAAAAATCAATGGGCCATAAGGGTCTGGAAATCTTTTGTGTTATACAGAAATGTTAAGAAATTGGGCATACAAAAGAACAACATGTCCCATCCTAGGCAGTGGCCCAAAATTCTAGTACCTCATTGCTCTGGGTTTGATGGAGGACTTTTCACTTTCTAATTTGTTATCCCCTCTTAGGGATACAGGAGGCTAGTCTGTGATTTGCTCTATTTCTCAATCCACCAGTGCTCAGGAAAAAATATATATGCATTATAATTCCATAAATGCAGTTGCCCCATTTGACCTACTGTATTATTTAAGGCCTCATTACAGTCATCAACCTGAAAAAATATCCATCCAGCCTAACAAATCTAGGTAACATTTTACTACTAAGTCATTTCTAATTTTAATTTAAATTTGATTAAAAATTTAAATTATCAAAGTATATCAAGAATGCTAAATGCTGAAACAGACAAAAGAGATAATTGCTAGATAAGTTCAATCTGTTTCCCAAAGCAGATTACCTTTAGGTTTTTGGTGGAAAATAACCCATAGGTTTTTTTTATTTTTTTATTTTTTATTTTACTGGGAGGTCCTGGGGATCGAACCCAGGTCCCTCCATATGGGAGATGGACGCCCAACCATTTGAGCCACATCCACCCCCCCCATAGGTTTTTTAATTAAAACATTTGTAATTTCATTTTTATTGTATTTTTTATCTAATTAGAGAACAATAAAGTCTAGAGGCATTAAAGTTTAGTGACTTCAATACCAGGCAGACATGGGTTCAAATGGGGGCTCCACTATTACTAGCTATTTAACTGAGGACAAATTACTTAACCTCTTCACCAAGTCTGTTTCCTCTGTAAAACAGTTAACATACCCATAAAGCTTTGCTGTATTATAAAATAATGCATGGAAAGCATAGGGCCTAGCACATAAGCATTCAAAAGATGTTTGTTATGAATTTAGAGTATCCTTTCCAGTTTCCCTGGGACAATCCATGTTTGCATTTGTACCTGTTTTCTAGGTATAATTATTAATGTCTCTTTTGCTCTTAAAGTGTCCTGGTTAGGACAATAAATTATGTGGTGGCATTAACAATAAAGATGTTGATGATGATGAAAGGAGTTAAAACCAATTAGAGGGGACGGATGTGGCTCAAATGGTTGGGCGTCTGTCTCCCATATGGAGGAACCCGGGGTTCGATCCCCGGGACCTCCTGGTGGGGAAAAAAAAACAAAAAACAAACCAATTACAGTATTATATATCAATTATGACTTTTGAATCTTTAAAGAAAAAAAAAAAAAAAACCAAATACCATGCAGAATAAGATAAGATTATATTCCTATATGATATTTACTGATATTCAGAAAAAACCTTTAAACACTTTTATTCATATCCATCTCAATTCAGCAACAATTTAAGGTAGGACATTTCTTTTTTCATTCTTTCTGGTTCTATACAGGTAATGGCAAATTTCAGGCATTTTAAAAGAGGAAAATTCACAGAAAAAAACACTGGTAATTTCCAGCTACTCAGAAACATTACCCTTTGAATTCCCAGTGAAAAGTACCCATTCTCATCATGAAGAAATGCCCAACACCAACTAACATATATCAATGAGCCCATCCAATTACAGGGCCTGCAAAACAGAATAAATATTTTAAAACATGCATTCTATACATAAATCATGAGGAGACGCAACAAAAAATAAATTACCTGACTGTTATGACATAGTATTGAAATACAATAAACTGGATTTTAGTTTTCTTCACTCTCTGCTCTAGAAAAAAAAAGAATCCATTATTCTTTCTCTTTTATAAGATACACATTTTCTTTGAAATAGAAACATCCTAAAAATACACATCCGATGTATTTTAGTTATACACACACTACAACCCAATCCAATCCAATTTAATATTAGTATTAGGATATTTGGGGAGATCAAGGAGGTCAGAGGGAATCAGGATTTAGACATAACATTTCCTTTAAAGGCTGAGGGCTAAACTACCTTTTAATATAAGCTTATTTAAAATAGGCCTTTCCTTATCAAACCAGTAATTGTTTTCAGATTTTGATAGTCACTGTCAAGGACTTATTCAGCACATTACACTAGCCAAAGGCAGGAACCAAAGTATTAAAAAACATCAGGACATTTTTGGCTAAAGAATGTCTGAAACATTTTCTCAGTCAGTGGAGAATGTCCTAAAATCATATTTTTTAAATTGTTATATTGGTCTTCCTGGATACTTAATCTATTTTTACAATTCAGAAAATTCATCATTATTATTATTGGATGTAATGTTGCCTGCCTTCTCTCAAGTCATCCAGGATGGACAAGGTACCTGATGGGGGATATGCAGTAATTTTCTCTTTAATCACTTATAGAGTCAAAGAAATTATTAGTAGAATCACATTTAATATTTCTTCCTTTCTTCAATCATTCAAAACCAATGCGGTTAATTCTGATTTCAGGAAATGCGGGCTCCTTATTTTCAGAAAAAAAAAAAAAAATTGTCGGGCCTTGCAAACGGTGGGTGACAATCTAGTATAAATGCTTCCTCTTGCCCAAAGATGGAAAAAAAAATTACCTAAAAAAAAACAAGTAAGGCTCTGCTAGGCCTCAGATTCCTGGACTAACCTGTGGAATAAGTATGGAGAAACTGTCTAGGGAAGGAACGTGGCTGTCTCCTCCATTTTGAAATTAATCAGCATAAGGGAAAAAGGGACTGAGTGTTCAGGAAGCAGAAGCCCAACCGGTTAATACTAGTTACTAAGCTATGGCGTACGTGGCAGGTACCGCCCGCAGAAGCCGAGACCCTTAGGATTTTGTGGGTTTGTTTTTTTTTTTTTTTGGGGGGGGGGGCTTGAAGGGGGAGGGGCAGGCTAGGCTGGTTGAACGGAAATTAATTTGAAAATAATTTGGCCCAATTCCCACCCCTACCCAGGGAAAGACAACAAACACGCAATGGCTTTTCCCTCCCTTTGGGGGCGGGGGTGGATGGGTGGGAAAGATAATCCTTCCAGTAATATGAGGCCTAAAATACACTAGGGTTTTCAATTCGGGAAAGGGAGTAAGCCACATTTGCCTCTGATCCTCGGAAGATGTCATCGCGTCCCCAGGGGGCAATGGGCAGTGCCCTGCAGAAGGGCTCAAAATGGGGTCTTGCAAAATGCAAATCTTGGGAAATCCAAATGCCCAGGAGTTCCCAGTATTTGAATCACAGGGGCCTGATTTTTTCCCCCGTTTCCCAGACCCAATCACGCCATGTAAAAGGCGGGGAGGCGAGGGAACGCTCTAGAGGAGCGAAAAACCTAGATTCTCAAGCCTGAGGCCAACACTTTGAAACTGCCTCCCCCAAATTCCTAAGGCTCCGAAAGGCTCCGGCTGCGGCTCAGCGCGGCCATGGAAAGGAAGTACTACCCACTTCCCCACCTCCTTCCCCTTCTTCAAAGAGCCGGTCGACTATACCACCCAACTAAAATGGCAGCGGCGACTACGCCACGGAGACCCCGCAGCAACGGGCGCCTGGGGTACAAAGGCGGCGCTGAGCCTCCGCCACGATGCGCCACTTAGGCCATTTTGAGAGAATGCGGTAGCAGCGGCTCCGCTGTCTTCCTCTCGCTCTCCATCCGTTTCTCAGATGATTCCCAAGTCTGCACTTACTCGGTTTTAGTGTCAAGATCCGACTCGGTCGGTTCGACCACCGCCGCCAAGGCTCCTTCGCGCCTCCCCTACCGCGGCTCTGAAGCCCGCCTCCGATGAGTCGCTGGTTGAGACCCGCCTCTAGACCAGCGCCTGCTCGGAGACGTTGCTCAGGCAGCCATTATCTTCCCCATTGTTACCAAGCAGCGCAGGAAACGACAGCCCACAACAGGAAGTGATGATAAAGCGTCCGCCGCTTGGAGCCCCACTCCCGAGCTATTAGCCAATCCCGGCGGATTCCTCGAAAATGCACCGCGGGAGGAGGCGGAGGATGGCCCACGACGCGGCGAGGCGGCGGAGGTTTGGAAAAAGAAAGCTACTATGACGTCCACCATGTGACCGGCCCCACCCTCCTCCGCCATTTTGAATAGTGGCAAGCAATTTGAGTTCTGAGAATTGTGGGAACCTTTACTTTCCCATTTTGAAAACTGAGCAACGTCATAATGTGGCGGCTTAAAGTGTTAAGAGAGAGAGAGCGATGTGATACTAGTCTCACCTACCATCGATTCACACAATTAGTCCTGACTAGTTCATACAGCATTTTATTCAATATATATTTATTGACAACTGTATGTCAAGCACTATTGTAGATGCTAAGGATACGGAAGAAATTAAAACAGACCAAAAATCACAGTTCTCCTGTAAACTGCAACTCGACTCCGATTTGTCTTTCAACATCATGGATCTTTATGTTGTAGTGGGAGGGGGGAGGCAATAATTTTTTAAAAACGTAAATATGTACCACGTTAGTAATAAATGCTAGGGAAAGAAAGTGGAGAAGGGTATGGAAGAGTGCCTGGTGGGTGCAAACGGGAATTGCAGTTTTAAAAAGAGTGGTAAGAAGAGCCCTCTGAGATGGTAACTGAAATATTTGCGACAGGGCGGCGATTGGGAAAGGGTGGGAAAATCTGATAAAATCTGATAAAGTTGGATTGTGTAAAAGGGCAGTTAAGGAAGCCTTTGGGAAAGCCTTTCTGAGAAGGTAATACCTGAAGGAAGCGAAGGAATGGACCACATAGCATTGATTCCCGTTTTCACAATGGTAGGAAAACAACCTTTTCCAAGGTTTTAGGGTGTTTCCGTGTTTTTCCATTTTTCTGTGTTCCGTGTTTTCAAGTAATACTCCAGCTACACTGATTGTCTTACTATTTTCCCAACAAACCAAACTTGTTCTTTCCTCGGGAACTTTACGCGGGCTGGAATATTTCCCCCTCATCTTTGCTCTCATCATTCAGGCATCTTCTCAATTGTAATCTCCTGGAGAGGCCTTCCCGAATCACCCATTTAAAATCACGACTTCCTCTTACCCGCTTAATTTTCTTTAAGGTGCTTAATCTGAAAGTGCGTTATTTATCTCATCATTTAAGATGGGATTGTGTCCCCAACAAGCTTATTATAGTAGGCCCTCAAATATTTTCTGAGGGAATGTTCCCCTCAGCATGATGGTCATTTTATCATTCTGAAATATAAGTAAAGTATTTCATGCCAAACAATTAATAACAATATCCTTCATAGTTACCTGCTCAACTTCCCAGCAGGCTTGATGTCGTTTTTGACAGTATGTGTATGTAATTTAGATGCTGTGTCATTAATCATTTTTTGTCTGATTTTACATAATCATGTACAAGAATGTACTTGTGCTAGAACGTTTACCTGGAACATGGAAAATGAATTCTTCAGTGGCCTGCAAGTGTTATTAAGTCTGATATTGAGGCTATGGCAATAACAGATAAAACACAGCTTTTAAAACATATCCATTCATTCAATAAATACTTATTGAGTACCTTTTATGTTCCAGGCATTGTGTTAAGCACTGGGAATGAAGCTGTGAACAAGGGAAAATCCCTGCTCGAACCCAGTTTAACATTCTAGTGGGGATGAGGGAGAGGTAGATAATAAGCAAGTAAATAAATAAATGAACTAAATAATTACAAATTGTAATAAGTATTATGAGGGAAATAAAGCAGGGTGATCTGAAAAAGAATAACTGGGGGAGGTCCCTTTAGATATAGAGTAAGGAGGCAAAGATGAAAGCCAGTAGACCTATTAGGAGGAGGCTATTATATTAGTTCAGATAAGAATTGATAGTTGGTAGTACTGGGTGATGGTAGCACAGATAGAGAGAAGTAGACTGTAGATAGATTGGTTGATAGATTGGAATGGATGTGGCAGACAAAGGGATGGGGACAACTCAGAGAGGATTCCTAGATTTGGGGCTTGAGTGATTAAAATAACCAGAGTATTGGAATTCTAGAAATTAGCTAAACTGGATACTTTTAGCCTCTATGGAGTTGACCCCCTTGCAGCCATTACACTCATCATCTTATAGATATAAAGTTTCTGCTACCTCTGCCATACTTTTGTTTAGTGCCTCAATATCTCATTCCACTGAGATAAATAAGGAACCTGTACCATCCACACTTGCCCAGCACTTGTTGTGGGCCAAAAAGCAACAAACAAGAAATACCAAAGAAACGTCCCAAAGAAAGTTACAACAGCTATTTTTGAGGACACTTGGCTTTATATCACCAAAGAAGTAAGGGTGAGTAACTAATTTACATTTACATTTTTCTGGCAGCTAAGTACTTAACCCAAACTTGCAAGAGGAAAAAGTATTAAAATCATTTAAAGCAGAAAATTTTAACTAAGATCCATAGATGTTTTTCAAGAACTCTGTAACCCCCTGAAATTTTATGCAAAATTATGTATATACATATATATACAGAAATATAATTTTCTGAGGAGAAAGGTGATAACATTAATTAGATTTTCAAAATAGCCATTTTCTGCCATATTTCAAAGTAACACCCATTAGCCACCACTTGGCATATTTTTGAGGCAAATGCTGCTCAACATAAAATATAATCATAAAAGAAGGAAAAGAAAATGTGGATGGCTATTTCTATAATCTTAGGGGTACAGAAGGACTTTATAAACGTCACAAAATCCATAAAGGGAAAGATTTGTAAATATGACTTCATAAATACAAGTAAAACTTCTGAATGTCAAAATCAAGCTTAGTTCATCTGTGTTTACTTTTTAGTTTTTAATTGCTTATGTTTTCAATTATTAAATGTATAAAATAAAGTTTAAAAAAATCAAGCTTAGTAAAGTAAGAACACAAATGATAAATCAAGAAAAATAATCTCAACATGACATATGACAGACTAAGGGTTAATATCATTAGTATGTATAAAATAAAATGGCAAACTGGCAAAAATAATTGCAATATATGATAAACATACAATACACATATATGGCTAATATCACTAGTCTATAAAGTGCTATTATAAATTTATTTTTAAAAAGATAAATACCCCAATTAAAAAAATGTACAAAGGGTATGACTGAACAATTAAAAAAAAAAAAGGAAAAAACACTTGGCCAATAAGCATATGAAAATGTGTTCAAACTTATTAGTAATAAAAATGAAAATAAAAGTAGTGATTTCTTTTTTACTTCGCCTATCAGAGTATCAAAGATTAAAAAGATTGATATGCAACTGATTGAAAGTTCACATAGAAAAGAAAAAAAAAAAAGATTGATAATACTAAGTGTTGGTAAAGATCCTATGAAATGTGCACACTTGTATGTTAGTGGTAGAAGTACAAGCTGATCTACATTTTTTAGGCAATTTGTTAATGTGTATCAAAACCCTCAATATATGCATACTGTTTGAACATCCACATACAAGAATTTATTTTAAGAAAAGAAGTTGACAAGTTTGCAAAGATATATGCAATGAATGTACACAGATGTTAATCATAATATGGTTTATAATATTAAAAAATCAGGAATAAATCCAACAGCAAAGAATTAGTTATAGTACATCTACATAATTGATTCCTATGTAGCCATTAAAAATAGTTAGCTAGATCTGGATATATATTCAGGCTATAATTTTAATGAAAAAAGCAATTTACAAAATAGCATGTATAATTTCATTTTTATATTTAAAACGTATGTGTATTAACTCCCACATGTACACTTATCTTTTGCAGGGTTTCTGTGTGGGGTGATGGAAAGTTCTGGTAATGTGTGGTGGTAAAGCACAACAACATTGTGAATGTGATTAATGTCACTGAATTGTATGTTTGAGAATGGTTGAGATGAGAAATTTTATGTTGTATATATGCTACCACAATTAAAAAGAAAAACTAAAGAGACAATGACAATTAAATGCAAAACTTGATCCTGGACTGGAATTAATAATGGAGGGGGAAATGCCCAAAAGGACATTATTGGGACAACTGAAAAAAAAAATTGAACATAGAATGTATGCTTTATATCAATGTTAAATTTCTTGAACTTGATAGCTGTCCTTAAAGTGGTTACATAGGTGTGTATCCTTGTTCTTAGGAAATGTACATGGAAGTGTTGTGTTAGAGGATCATGATGTCTGCAACCTACTTGGAAATGTTCAAAAAATAGACAGAATGATATAGCAAATTTGGAGATATGTAAAAATCTGGGTATCTGAATGAGGGGGTATGTTGGAGTTTTTTACTATTTTTGCAACTTTCTGGTAAGTTTGGAGTTATTTTAAAATAAAAAGTAAAAAAAAAAAGAATGTGGTGATGGTTGCACAACTCTGTAAATAAATAATGAGTTGCACACTTTACAAAAGATGTGTTTAAATAATGCATAGAAAAAAGACTAGATTAGTATGCTTGAAAATAAAAGTGTGGTGGGGGGGGGTTTGGTCATTTTAACTTCCATTTTTACCTCTTTTTGTATTGTCTTGAATATTTTATAATGAAAGAAAATTGTGTCTGAATCTGGGGGCAAAAAAGGAGTATCTCCCCTACCCACTTATCCCCTCAATGATTTGTTCAACTGTACCCTTTCTTTCTTTTTATTTTTCCTCTTCCATGTATTCTTCCATGCTCCCTTATAAGCACGGGGCTCCTTACTTTCAATATCTTGGAAATGGCCCATTTCTTCCACAATTTCCACCTTAGAAACCCATTGAAGCAACCTCTAAATACTTCTTATTCAGTTTCCATTTAGTGTAATTGCATTTCCTTCCCGTGTGTGTGTGTGTGTGTGTGTGTGTGTGTTTTAACATATTTTTGATTGTCAAATTATGTTTACCCCTTCTTGGTCAAATGGCTTTTAACAGAAAAAGATAAAAATAAAAGAACTCCCCCTGGGAAGCGGCTGTGGTTCGATCAGTAGGGCTCCCGTTTACCATATGGGAGGCCCCAGGTTCGGTTCCCGGGGCCTCTTGGTGAAGGCAAGCCCGCCCGCACGGCGTGGTTAGCTGACCCAGCGAGCACAAGCAGCAAGGGGGGAATAAATGAATAAATAAATAAAACCTTTAAAAAAAAAAAAAAAAAAAGAACTCCCCCTAACCTTCATTCTGTTCATTTATTCAACAAAATTTATTGATTATCTGCTACACACCAGTCACTGTGCTGGTCAACTTGGATATATCAGTAGACCATAGACAAGAAGACCCTCTGCTGATGAAAATGAGAGCCACTGAGTGTGCACTTTGAATGGATTGTACAAAGCATGGGACTGTATAACACAGGGAATCCAGTGGTGGAAGATGGACTGTGGCTAACAGGACAAATATGAGAACATTCTCTCATGAACTATAACAAATATACAATACTAATACAGGGTATTAATAATTGAGTGGGTTGGGGGGAAATAAACCAAATGTAAGATATGGGCTATAGTTAGTAATATTTTGATGATGCTCTTTCATAATTTGTAACAAATGTTTCACAACAATGTGAGATGTTGGTGGGGTGATGTATGGGAGCCTCATATGATGATATCGCATGTTTGTTTTGTAAGTTCACAAATTTTACTATACACTAATTGTTTATGTATGTTCATGTATGAATGATATACTTCAATAAAATTTTATTTAAAAACAAAAGACCCTGTTCTTGTAGGAAGACGAACAATATACAAATCCTTACAAATGTAATGAACCTTACAAAGGAGACTTGTGGGTATTACAGGAACATTTAACCTAGAGAAGTTGCCATTTTTAGCTGAGAAGTAAAGGAAGAATCAGGGTTAGGGAAGGAAAGAAAATGAGGGAGGAACCCTGAGAGAGGGTACAGCCTGTACAAATATCTTGGGGGAAGAAAGTGGAACCTGGGGGAACTGAAAGAACTAATTTTCTTTTGCAAATCACTCTATTTTTTTCATGGCACTCATCACTTTGGAATTTATATTGCCTACTTGTTTATTTTGTTTATTGATTTTATTTATATGTTTATAGTCCATCAGTCTTCCCACTGGCCCACCGGCACCCCTCATGGTGTTAGCTCCGTGGGAACTGCGGCCTGCCCCACTCCTTCACCGTGGTATTTTACGAGTGTAAAGTACATAATAGTTGCACAATAAATATTTCATGAATGAATCAATGAATTAGACTGTAGTTCATATTAGAGATTATGAATCTTAATCTAAGACCAATTGGAAGTTGTTTAAAAAGAGGAGCCACATGATATGATTAAAGTTTGAATTTTTTAAAAAGATCTTTATGGCTGCTACATGATTGAGACTGCATTTTCCTTTGTAGTAGATAAACTCACTGGTTTTAGGTTCCAATATTTGTTTATCGTTAAGAAACTGGATTTATTTTATTTCCAAAAATGACCCCCACAAAATAACTTTAAATTATTTAGTTTACATACTACCTTTAATGTTTAAGGATCTTATCTTTTAATAAGAATAACTGACCCAAATCAATTTAATCAGAAAACACATATTTGCCTCTTAGCACTTCTGTTTTTCTGCCATTCACTCCTTTAGCAGTTCACAATACAATTCGATATTTGAATAAATTCTAAATGTTTTCTTCAGTTTGCCATGAAGAAGGGGATAAGGATGGAAAGAGAAAAGTGAAAGGGAATCAGTGATTTATTCATCCATTCACTCAGTGAAGTCATTTACTCAACAAATATTTATTGTGTGCCATGCCACTGTGATAGGTCCTGAGGCTTGAGAAAGGTTCACAATCCTGGAAAATCGAGGCATCTTGGGAGGGTGTAGTCTCATCTCCAGTGATTTTGTAAAATAAGGTTTGGCCTGACCTGAACTCATGAAAGATACTCATGAAAGGAAAAGCTGCTGCCTTGATTCCATTGTAAGAGCCCAGACAATACTTTCTTGTAAGTCACCCACAAGTTTGTAGAATGTCAGATGTCTTAAAAATAAGTGAAAGATTAGGGAGTGATATACACAAAACATAATAGTAAGCTCTTTTATTCCTTCGCATTTGTAGACTTTATTTTTTACCTAAAAGCCTTAAGAATAGCATCTTGTATACTCACCTTAGACTAGTAGAAATGATTAAATTGCTTTAATCTAGTAGCAGCACAATGCCATGTTTATACCAGCATCATTATTGAAAATCTATTTGCTCTAGAATTCAGTTTATCTCTTTGAAAAAGATATATATTGATGCATATTGCTCCTTCTACAAATGCCCTGTCACTTAATTAACTTGGGCTATTATCCTCCAGGAAAGTTACTCTAGAAATAAGTAGTATTGCAAATATCCAGACATAGTTGAAATAAAATATATATTGATGCATGGTTAATTACATTAGTAGCAGGGGAACTCAGCAGATTTACTGTCATGACATTTTTTTTTTCAGCTATTATAGCAGAAGTGAAAGATTTCTCCTTTTTTTACATTCCATGCTTTCAAGGAATAGAAAAATAACCTGCCTAATAAGCAACATCAAGCACCTTACATATCCACCAAATAAAATAATGTGCTTTGGTTTAGAAAGCCCAGGGCAGTTTTCCAACACATGCCAGAACGACTAGAAATTAATCTCCCTGTAACAAATTAAGAGCAGTATAGCAGGAAAGAGACAGTGAGCTTGGATTTAGAGAAGATATGCCCATTTTATCTCCAATTAATAATCTATTTTAATAAATAGGTTCTTTGCAATTTAATTATTTAAACTATAAAGAATAAAATGTTTAAAGAAGACTAGATTGATAATGCACTGTCTCTGGCATTAAACAACTTTATATAACATTTTCCTTTGGAGTCTTGAGACAGGGTGACTCTATCCCTGCCTCTTATCTCAGTACCCCTCAGCCACTACAAAAACTCAAGCCCATCTTGTCTCCCACCCTCCTCAACTCTCAACTTCATAGATCTCAGCTATAGATCCACCTCCTTCTTCACCTGTACTGCTCTCCACACTCTCCACACTTCCCCCTGAGCCCTCTGAGATCTTACATTCAGCACTATCACATTACCCTGCTCCTTCTCAGCACTTTAACTGAAAAGAGTCAGCTCCCAAAAGACCCTCCCAGAAACTATCCCAGGGATGTCCCTCAAGGATCCACTGAGAAAAAAATTCAAGTGCATTCTATTTTTTTCTCGCATACCTTTCATTCCTCAAATCTAGAAGAAAAGGTGGGAGGAGGCTTCCCACCTAGGCCTCACCCTAGTATTCTGATTCAGACGTTTTAAGGTGGAACTCAGGAATCTTCATTTTAAATCAACTGTCCAGAAGATTCATATGCAAGTTATCTGCAGAGAAGTGTTTGGAAAGTGGACTTTAAAATAATAATCTCTACCATTTATTGTGTCTCTACTATATGCCATAGTCTTTATGCACATTATCTCATTTCATCCTCACACAAAAACCTTGGGAACATTTTATAGGTGAGGAAAATGAAGCTCAAAGTAGTGAAAAACAATATTAAAAAGCAAAATTTGCCTGAGATCGCATAACTAGTAAGTAATGGAGACAGGCTTTAAGTACATGCTGCTTCTAACAACCCAGATCTCCTAGCTCCAGATCTCCAGGGCTCAAATGAATAATGTATTTTAAAAACACTTTCTTAAACATTATCAAAAAGATAAAAAGCCTGGCTCTGCTGAAACTTTCATTCCTCAGAAGTTCTATATATCTTAGTAAAATACTAAATATCTTGAATGAGCATGGTCTTTTCAAATATAAGCACTCTCTCTCTTGCAGAAATCAATCAAAGCCAACTATTTATTTAGCTAGGTTGACTACTTTTTTCCTTTTTGGCAGGACAAAAGCACTTGGAAATATCTAGAAGAAGGATTTAGTTTCTAACTTCAGGAAATCATGGGTAGTGCTCACCTACTTCTAAGCCCTCAAAGATAATCCAGGTGTGAAAAATTGCCTATCAATCTGCCATAACTCTAAATTTTAAGGAGAAAAGATAATCCTATTTAAAAATACACCTTACTACCTACATATATAAGTAGATAATGAAAGTATTATTTATTGAATACTTAAAGTGTGCCAGACTTTGTACTAACAGAGTGTCTTATTTAAGGTTCACAATAAACCTGACACACATATATTATCATTGTACCCATTTTACAGATGGGAAAATAATAGCTTAAAGTAAATTTATTAGGGCAATACAGCTAGTAAGTGGAGGAGCCAGGAATACAAAACGAGTCTGTATGACTTTAGAGTACAAGTTATGTGCTTAATCACTCTATCAAACCTCCATAAACTAACCTTTCAGAAAAACAGCACCCATTAGAAAAAACCTATAAGTGGATCATTAAAGACACCCACATGATTCATAGCAGGGAGTGGAATACAGTATTTTTATTTTGGGTGCTTTTGTTTTCTCCATGGAGCACTAGGGCAGCAGATGCATCCATTTTTCACATGTTAAGAGCCCAGCCCTCTCATAGCTCTTTCCTGTTGAGTGGTGGCTGACCTGCACTGATTTGAGCAGTGAGCAGAGGAAGTATTTTATGTTCCTTTGCACTCTTTTCCATCATAGCCTCTCAGTCACTCCCGTGTTAGAAGGCACGCTTTCAATTCCGAAGGAAGGAAATATATTGCTTGATGCTGCCTAATTTTGAACACCTACAAACCCTTCTTTACAGAGGTGAACCAATTTCTTGAAGAACAAGAGTGAGGAATCTTTATTTCTCTGATACTTGATGTCAAAGTCTCGGATAGTGTTCCATGTTTCAAAGAAAATCTTCTGCAAAAAAAATATGCAGTTGGCGAGTGGATGTAGCTCAAGTGGTTGAGCGCCTGCTTCCCGGGTTCAATCCCAGTAACCTCCTAAAAACAAACAAATGAATAAACCAACTCTCACTGGGGAGCAGAAGTAATGCCAGATGGGCAAATTCCTAGAAACACACGAACAACCTACACTGACCCTAGAAGAAATAGAAGACCTCAACAAACCATACACAAGTGAAGAAATTGAAACAGTCGTTAAAAACGTCCCAAGCGTGAAAAACCCAGGGCCAGATGGCTTCACAGGTGAATTCTACCAATCATTCAAAGACGATCTAATACCAATCCTGCTCAAGCTCTTCCAAAAAATTGAAAAGGAAAAAGTGCTACCAAACTCATTCTATGAAGCCAACATCACCTTAATACCAAAACCAGATAAAGATACTATGAAAAAATAAAACTACACACCAATATCTCCAATCAATATAGATGCAAAAATCCTCAACAAAATACTTGCAAACTGAATCCAAAAGCACATTAAAGGAATTATACATGATGATCAAGTGGGTTTTATTTCAGGTATGCAAAGATGGTTCAACACAAGAAAATCAATTAGTGTAAGAAACCACATTAATATATTGAAGAAGAAAAATCACATGATGCTCTGAATTGATGCAGAAAAGGCATTTGACAAAACACAGCATCCTTTTGTGATACAAACACTCCAAAAGCTAGGAATAGAAGGAAGCTTTCTTAATATGGTAAAATGCATATATGAAAAACCCACAGCTAGCACTGTACTTAACAGTGAAAGACTGAAACCTCTCCCGCTGAGATCAGGAACAAGACAAGGATGCCTATTGTCACCACTGTTATTCAATATTGTGCTAGAAGTTTTAGCTAGAGCTATTAGGCTAGATAAAGAAATAAAAGGCATACAAATAGGAAAGGAAGAAGTAAACCTTTCACTATTCACTGATGATATGACTCTATATCTAGAAAATCCTAAAAATCCACAACAAAGCTACTAGAACTAATAGACGAGTTCAGAAAAGTGGTGGGATAGAAGATTAATACACAAAAATCAATAGCATTTCCATACAATACTGATGAGCAATCTGAGAAAGAAGTAAAAAAGTTCTACTTTATAATAGCGACTAAAAGAATCAAATATTTAGGAATAAACTTAACCAAGAACATAAAGAACCTGTATTCAGAAAACTACAAAATATTGCTAAAAGAAACTGAAGAAGACTTAAATGGAAGGACATTCTGTTTTCATGGACTGGAAGACTAAATATCGTTAATTAATCTTCAATTAATTAACAATTCAACACAAACTGCTTTACAGATTCAACGCAATCCCAATAAAAATCCCAACAGTCTTTTTTTGTAGAAATGGAAAAGTCAATTATCAAATTTATTTGGAAAGGTAAGGGGCCCTGAATAGCCAAAAATGTCTTAAAAAGAATGAAGTTGGAGGACTCTCACTTCCTGACTTTAAAGCATATTACTTAGCTACAGTGCTAAACACAGCATGATACTTGCATAAAGACAGATTGACCAATGGAAGCAAATCGAGAACCCAGAAATAGTCCCTCACATCAACGGGTCAAGGGTTTTTTGGCATGACTGTCAAGCCCGCCCACCTGGGCCAGAACAGTCTATTCAACAAATGGTGCTGGGAGAATTGGATAGCCATATATAAAAGAAATAAAAAGGACCCCGATCACATACCTTATACAAAACTTAACTCAAAATGGATCAAAGACCTAAATAAAAATCGATAATCATAAAACTCCTAAAAGAAAATGTAGGAAAACATCTTCAATATCTTGCGGTAGGTGGTAGTTTCTTAAACCTTACATGCAAAGGACAAGAAGCAACAGAAAAATAGATAAATGGGACCTCCTCAAAATTAAACACATTTGCTCCTCAAAGGATTTTGTCAAAAGGGTGAAAGACAGTCAATTCATTGGGAGGAAATATTTGGACATCACATATCTGACAAGGGTTTAATATCCATGATATATAAAGAGATACTACAACTCAAAAATAAAAAGACAGACTACCTGATTAAAAAATGGGCAAAAGACTTGAATAGACAATTGCCCAAAGCAGAAATACAAATGGCAATAAAAACACATGAAAATATGTTCAACATCACTTAGCGTTTAGGGAAATGCAAATCAAAACTTCAATGAGGGAGGCGTCTGTGGCTCGATCGGTGGGGCTCCCGTTTGCCATATGGGGGGCCCCAGGTTCGGTTCCCAGGGCCTCCTGTTGGGGGCGGCCCGCCCGCACGGCGTGGTTGGCTGACCCGGCGAGTGCAGGCAGCAAGGGGGGGATAAATGAATAAATAAATAAAAAATCTTAAAAAAAAAAAACTACAATGAGATATCATTTCACACCTATTGGAATGGCCACTATTAAAAAGACAGAGGACTACAAGTGTTGGAGAGGATGTGGAGAGATAGGAACACTTCTTCACTGTTGGTGGGAATGCAGAATGGTACAGCCACTGTGGAGGACTGTTTGGCAGTTCCTAAAGAAGTTGAATATATACTTGCCATGTGACCCAGCAATACCACTACTGGGTATATACCCAGAAGAACTGAGATCAGTGACATGAACCGACATCTGAACACCGATGTTCATAGCAACATTATTCACCATTGCCAAAAGGTGGAAACAGCCCAGTTGTCCATCAATCAAAGAATGGATAAACAAATTGTGGTGTGTACACTCGATGGACTATTACGCAGCTTTAAGAAGAAAGGAAGTCGTGAAGCGTATGACAACATGGATGACCCTGGAGGACATTATATTGAGTGAAGCAAGCCAGGCACAAAAGGACAAATATAGTATGTTTTCACTATTATGAACTAAATATACTGTGTAAATCATGGAGTTAATAATTAGAATATAGATCATCAGAAAATAGAATGAGAGTAGAGAATGGAAAGATGAGGGTTAATCTGTGCAGAATTGGTAAAAAGGTCATTTGCAACTCTTTGGAAATGAAAAGAAATGGTGAAAGCACATCATAGTGTTTGTAAGTATCAGAGCTATTATATGGGTATGACAGTGGTTGAAAGGGAAAGTCTTAAGGTCATGTATATTACTAGAAGGAAAGCTAAAAATGTAACATGGGACTGTATAACACAGTGAAACCTCATGTGAAATACAAATATGGGTAATATTGCATATATAAGACTCTTTTTACAAAATATAAATACAAATTAACTAGAGAAATGGAAACAGAATAGTAGGTATGTACAGCAGGGGAAGAATAGAGAGGTTGAGTGGTGGTGATTTTTTTTGTGTTTTCTGTTTTTTGTTTATTATTATTATTATTGGAATAATGAAAATGCTCTAGTAATGATTAAAGTGATGAATGCTCAACTATATTATTATACCAAATACTATTGATTGTACTCTTTGGGTGGATTTGTGCTTTATTAATATGTATCAATAAAATTGATTTGTTAAAAAAATACTGTAATAGTCAGCCAAAGGGGTGCTAATGTGAAGTACCAGAAATGGGTTGGTCTTTATAAAGGGTATTTATTTAGGGTAGAAGTCCACAGTTACCAGGCCATAAAGCATAAGTTTCTTCCCTCACCAAAGTCCATTGCCACTTGTTGGAGCAAGACAGCTGCTGACATTTGCCAGGGTTCAGGCTTGGGTTCCTCTCTTCCCGGGGCTGCGTTTCTCTCCGGGCTTAGCGCCTCTGTTTCCTCCACAAGGTCAGCTGTAGACTATCAGGCGAACAGCTCGCTTCTCTTCTAATGGGGCCTTCTCTCCAACATCAAAACTGCTACTCAAAACTGCTCCCTCTGTCCTTTGCCTTGTCTTTTATATTTGATTCCCCCACCCACCAAGGAGTGGGGCTCAACGCCCTACTGACAGTGGCCCAGTCAACGCCCTAATCATAACTTAATCATGCCCAGATTAATAGATCAGTTTACAAGCATGATCCAATTATATTTTTGGAATTCATAATTACATCAAATTGCCAAACGGTTACAAATACTAAGACTAGATAATTCACATTTAAGTTAAACATTTTTCATTCTGACTCCATGAATTTATGAAAGAGGATAAGTTGTAGAAGTCAGGAAAAAGTTGCCTTAAAAATGTGTCAAGAACAAATGGATAGATAGCTAGAAAAAATGATATATAATAAGTGTGGCAAAATTCTAAAAGTTGGTAAATCTGAGCATCTGGGTAAAAGGGTATGTTGGAGTTCTATGTATTGTTTAGATATTACTTTTGCAACTTTTCTGTAAAGTTTATTTCAAAATAAAAAGTTAAGAAAAAAAAGACTGCTCATCAAAGCAAAACTAGAAAAAATTTAATATTCAGAAATACTGTTTTGGTTGCATAAATTATGGTGCATCAAATATATTACAGAAATGAAATATGATTATATCTGCCTGTATTTATTGTTTTGGAAAGGTATTAATGAATCGTTGTAATATGAAAATGCAGATTATCAAATATAGTGTATACATATTTTAAATATGTATAATAATATCTGTGAATAGAAAAAGAAGTTGGGACAGATATTCACCAAAATATTAATGGTGTTTATTTCTGGATGGTGGGATTACAGGTAATTTTTATTTTTTCTTTATATTTTTTCATATTTTCTGAAAAATATTTACAGCAAGCATTAATAATTTTAAAATAAGAAAACATAATTTAGTTCTGTTTTTGCTCATACCCTCTAGTTCAGCAGTTCCAATGTTAGTAATTTTTCCTAAAGTAAGAATCAGAGATATGCACATGCACAAAAATAACACTCAAGAATTGATCATTGCAGAATTACTGGTAATAGCAAAAAATCAAAACGTCTTACCTGTTCAATAATTAGGATGTTTGATAAATTATGGCAGATTTTATGATAGAATATTATAGTATTACTGAAAGTCTTATTTTATTTTATTTGTTTTGTTTTTTTATTTTTTATCATTTTTTTTTCTTTTCTCGTTTTTTTATTTGAAAATTTTATTTTAGAAGAATATTTAGTGACATGGAAAAATTTTGATGACATATTGTCAAGTGAGAAAATCAGTTAAAAAATGATATGCACAATGGATGAAACTTGAAGACATTATGGTAAGTGAAATAAGCCAGACACAAAAGGACAGATATTGCATGGTCTCACTAAAATGAACTAAATATGAAGAATAAACACATGGAGCTAATACCTAGAGTATAGGTTATTAAGAGATAAAATGAGGGCTGAGAAGGGGTACTGATGCTTAAAGTATGTAGAAGTTTTAATTTACTTGACTGTGAAGGTGTGGAAATGGATAGAGTTGATGGTAACACATTATAGTGAGTAGAACTAACACAGCTGGTTTATAAATGGGATTGTGGCTGAAAAGGGTAGTCTAGGGATGTAAATGTCAATTGAAAGAAAGCTAGAGGGGGGCGGGTGTGGCTCAAATGGTTGGGCGTCCATCTCCCATATGGAGGTCCCTGGGTTTGACCCCCGGGACCTCCTGGTAAAAATAAAGAAAACATATAGAAGGTGCGCAGGCTGCCAGGCCTTGTGAGCCGCTCTTACAGCCAGGCCCCATGTGCGGGTGCACCGATCGGAGGTTCCCAGGATCGAATCCCGGTGAAGACAGGAGGAGAAGGATGAGAAGAGAGGGCAGCAAACAGATACAGAAAATTGCCCAGCGAATGGACACAAAGACAGCCAAAATGGGGGTGGGGTGCGGTAAAAATGGATAAAAGTAAATAAATAAATAAATTTTAGAAAAAAAAAAAAAAGAAAGCTAGAGAATAATCTAGGGACTGAATACCATAGTGAACCCAAAGGTGGATGAGAATTGTGGCTAATAGTACAAATACAAGAATGTCCTTCTACGAACTAGAACAAATTTATATCACTATTGCAAGGTGATAAGAATGTGGAGAAGTATGGGAAAAATACAATTAATGTTACCTATGGACTATAGTCAACAGCAACACTGTAATTTCTTGTATCAATGCCAAAGATGTACTTTGTTAATAATAGGGGGGCATGGAAAAAATGTACCAAATGCACACTCTAGACCATAGTTAGTGGTAATAGTCTGATGATATTTTCTCATAATCTTAACAAATGTTCCACAACAATGTAGTGTGTTGGTGGAGGGGTGTTGTATGGGAATTCCACACATGTGCATTATTGTTTTGTAAGTTCACAACTTCTCTAATAAAAATATATTTATAAAGTGATATGGACATTGTGACCCCAATTTCTTTTTTCCATTCTTAAAGCAGCTTTATTGAGGTATATTCACATATCATACTGTCTAGCCAAAGTGTACAATCAATGGCTTTTAGTATAATCACAATGTAATGTACTAGAAATTATGCAAAAAAAAATTTAGAACAATTTCATTACTCCAAACAGAAAAACTCCATACCACTTAGCCAATTTCTTTTTAAGAACAGTTTATAGAAAAAACAAGTCTGGAAGGATTTATATTAAAATGCTAACATATATTTCAGGGTATTGGCGTTATTGGTGATTATTTTCCAAAGATTTGCAAAAACACATACATTACTATCATACTCAAAAGAAAAAAACACATATGTTACCAAAGAGAGAGAGATTTTCTTTTTTTAATCTCTAGAGCAATAATGTTTGCTCATCTCCCTGTGCATTGCAAATTGTCCATTAGATTGTACCTATCATATGGGCAGAGATTAAGTGATTTCTTTTTAAATTTCCCCTGGTACTTCCTGTCACATAGTGTTCTGCATTCAATAAATGTTGCCTAACTGCACTTGTACATGTGAATGCACATAAGCTCATGTACCTATGCGGGTATGCATATTTAAATATGTCATCCTCGTTCTCATCAATAATGAGGAAGAAAGAGAAAGGGAGGTTTTTGAAAATTGCTATAGATCCACAGAACTTTTGCCATATGTTGAGAACAGGAACAGTGCCCTGCCTCTGCTAGTACTTGCTAAAGCTAAGGGTACAGAGTGACCATTAAAGATTTGGGGTCATAATGGTCAAGTTTGTCAATTTCAGCCCAAGCAATTATTTTCTTGTACTGTCCTTGTGTGGGTGAGATTGGGTCTAGTCCAATTCTTCTGTAGTTCTAATTAACCTGTCTGGGCACTTCACTGCAATATTTAAATCAAAAGCCACATACCATTGCAACTGGTAAATGAGCTGTCAGTACCAACTCTGGGCTCTTGTTACAAGCCAGTGTTAAATAAGCTGAAGTGACAAGGGCCTTACCCTGCTGGGAGGCTGGCAAGCAGGACAGGTTTCTAGGTCTTTAGTCACATTTCATTTCTCTTCTCCAGAACTCCATACTCCACATCAAAAGTGAGATAAGGGTACAAAGTTTGTATTTTAGGATATCATCAGGTGCCCAAGAGGGAATGAGTGTTAAAATCCCTCAAACTACTAAATTATTAAAAGGCCCTTTAACAGGTTCTCTAGAATCAGACAGCAGAGTTCAAGGATTTATACATTTTTATATCAGAGAAAGGAGGATAGAATAAAGACCTAATTTGAGCCCTTGAGGATTTGATTGTTTTTAAAATATTTATGGCTGTGCAAGGAAGGCATGGAAAGTGGAGGACATTTTGAAGGCAGATTATGGCTTATCCTTAATTATTGCTGCATCTGAGCCAAGGAGATAGATTGGGGACTAATCAGGACTCTGGCCTTCCCTCAGAAACATGGCAGGTAACTGGGCAGGACTTCCTTTGCTTCCTTAAAGCTTCTGATAGAAGATTATTGATTCTGAAATCTTCTGTAGGATGTTTTTATACAGCGAAGTGGGGATTAAAGAGGTGGGAATTAAAAAATCTGGGGAGAGTGGCCAATTGTGAATTTATACTGCCTCATTATGTTAATGATAGAAGCTGTACCTGGGGACACACTAATGCCACTGTCTTCTTACATGTTTACTGGGCTGTCAAGATATAAAATGTCACTATGTAAATTCAAAGTGCTATACATCAAGCCTGGCTTAATATTCCCTCTGTTCATCAGTGAGCCGTATAAGTCTCAAATATGAAAATCCTGGCTGCAGGATCCCCACTCTCAGCAAAGATTAAATAGCAGAGAATGCTAGTGAGGTCTCATGTGACCAAGCTTTGCTTCTGTTTCAAATTAACTGGGAAATGTTTTTGTAAATAATTAAACCCCCAACCCATTATTAAATGTACAAAATAAAGTTAAAAACAAGAATGAAAACAAAAAACCCTAACCCACTTTGAGGCCCATCAACCACATTTGATCTCATAGTGGAAGTGATATCTGCTAAAAATCCAATACTTTGTATTTTGTGGGGAGATGCAAGGAGTACCTTTGTGATGAAGAAAATATGGGAGCTGGCACAAGAGCCAGTGAGAATTCTAGAATTTCTAAGCAATACGTTTACTGAAAATTACTTTCATAGTACAGAAGACTATGGCCCCACTCACACCCTTGTCTTGTGAACCTCTTACACCATTGGCAAAATCTGTACTCCCCAAAAATATACTCACAGCCTCAAATCAACTGACTACACTCTCAGTCTCACCCTTGTACACCAGGCAATAAATAAATATTTGTTGGATGAATGAATAAATGAATCTAGGAAGTTGGTATTTTTCTGTGCCTGCTAGTGTTAAATTGAGTAAAAGTGAGCTTTCCAAATTTAATCCATCTTAAAATGTGTGGCCAAGTATAGAGGGTAGGCCTTTGACAAAGCTAGGGTGTCTGACAGTGACTACTGAGCAGCTGAGCATCTACCTCAGCACCTTATCATACCTATTATTGTTCCTTACTAAACAAAAGTGATAAACTATTGATAGAGGAAGGACTTTACTTTTCTTTCCTGATCTGAATAAAACCTGACACTAAAAGGAATTACATTATTTTTAATTCTGCATATTCCACTTAGTGAGGTAGTAGACTCAAAATGATCACTTGAGGGATAAGACATGTAAAGGCTGGTCAGGCTTGATGGAAACATGGACGCGCCATATAGTCCACAGATTTAAATCAACCTGGAAAACATAATCTTTTCTGCATTTTAAGATTTCAGAGAAACAAATCCTTTAATCATTTGTGCTCATTGTTAATATATTGTTATTATAAAATTCTTTTTACATTTGAGTCCCAAATCGCATAGGGGCAAAAGATAGGGGTTCTAGTCCCAGCTCCACAAGTATATGACTCTGGATTCACAAAAGATCCTGTGTCTAAACACATATGTGGAGAAAATAGGTAGAAGCACTAAAAAGAAAGGAATCATGTCACTCCTAAATTTGGCAGCATTAGTTCTTTCTAGGACATCATTCTGGATATTTTTCTTTATCAGCCCAGCTTTTAGGCTGGGCCATTCACTTCACCTCTTTCTGTTCCTTAAACTACAGATTTTCGAAGAATCAGAAATCTGGCCTTTGTAGTTCTTGAAATCTGCACAATGGCTACTTTTATTACTTCCTGGTATAATTATTTTATTTTCACATTGTCTGGGCAATGCCTCTCCTTGTTTATTTATTCCCTTTTTTAAAAAAAAAAAAGATTTATTTTTATTTATTTATCTACCCCTTGCTGCTTGTGCTCTCTGTGTCCATTTGCTGCGCATTTTTCTGTGTCTGCTTGTCTCCCTTTGTTGCGTCAGCTTGCTGTGTCAACTCACCGCGCCGTGCAGGCTGGCTTGCCTTCACCTGGAGGCCCCGGGTTCGATTCCCGTTTACCATATGGGAGGCCTCCCATATGGTAAACAGGAGCCCAACCAATTGAGCCACAGCCACTTCCCTATTTATTCCCTTTTATCCCATATTCGTCTCCCATTCCTATCCCCCACTCTCCATATATAATTGCTCTAATGTGTTTAATGTGTATCTTTTAATTTATAAGTATTCTTGTAAAACGTGTATTATGCTGTATGCATATTTTTCAATGTATGTAAATGGCATTGTGTTGTATATCTCATTTCCCCTCAGGACTGTTTTTATTTTAGCTTTACCCACATTGCTGTGTGTACATCTAGCCTATTGCTTCTTTCTGCTGCATGGTACTCCATGATGTGCATCCACTCAACCAGCTTGTACAACTCCCCACCACCACCAACAGTACCTCAGTGAACATACTCTTACCTAAACCCATGTAAGAATTTTCTTGGGATACTGACTCAGCAACAAAATTCCTGGGGCATGGGGCGTGCATCAAATTTAACTGACCGCTTCCAGTTAGTTCTCCGGAATTGTGGTACAAATCTACACTACTACCCAAATGAGAGTTCTTATTACCCCAGTACCCACCAGCACTTGGTGTGACCCTGCTTCTAATTTTTATCAATTTAATAGGTAAAAAGTGATATTTTATTGTTGTTTTAATTTGCATTTCTATGATTTGCATTTCCATGGATGAGCTTGAGCATCTCTACATCTGTTTATTAGCCTTTTGAGCTTGCTGTTCTGTAAATTGATTGTAAATACCCTTTGCCCATTTTTCTACTGGAGTTGTTGGGGTTTTTTGTTATTGTTGATTTGCCTACATTCTTGTATATTTTAGGTATTAATTCTTTGTTGGTTTTAGACATTGAAAATATTTTCAATTTCAACATCTCTGTATTTATTTTGTCCATGGTGTCCTATGTTGAATAGAAATTCTTGATTGTAAAATATTGAAATTTATCAAGTTTTTGCCTTATGGTCTGATTTATTTTTTCTTTTTAAGAGGAGAGCGTGAACGCAGTCCCCCACTACCACAAATTATGCAGTTGAGTTTCCTGAATTTGGGGAAATCGCAGGGTTCAGCACATCCGGAGTGCAATGGATAAGCCTCGCCTTGGGAAAACCACCTTCATGATCATGGTATCTCCCCTGCCAGGTAAGTATATTATGGTTTGATTTTCAGGGTTTTCTTTGAAAATTTCTTCCCCCAATTCACTCTCCAACTCCAGGTCTCAAATATATTTTTCCATGTCTTTTTCTATTAATAATATGGTGTTGCCTTTCACTTTTAGTTCCCTAATCCATCTCTTGTCCACCTTTGTATGTAGTGATACTTAGAGATTCAGTCTTAATTTTCTTCATATGTTGCAAAAGGATTTTATAAGCATTAACTAAGATGCTCTATACCCATGAAAGGCAACTCCTGGGGACAAAGGCCACTATGAGGAACTGAAAGAAGAAAAGTATTTGTTCAGTGAATCCTAAGTCACAACAGGACTAGGCCATCAATCCAGGTACTAATTGCATTCAGGATTCTAGGCTTCCTAAAATTACAATTTTTAAAAGGTGAGATAAAAGATGAACTAAAGTGGTCTCAGCTTCTCCTGCATTCAACTCTTGGCCCCATATCCTCTATATCTTCTAATCCCTGTGATTATAGTCCCTACTAGTCCTATTGTGGATTCCTGGCTGAAACTGTCAAGTATACCTGGAGTTAGAGATGCTTGTGGCAATACACATGAGCTTTGGGATGGCACAGTCCATGTTACAGGTGCAATTATGACAGGAGCCCAATAGGATGTGAGGGTGATCTTGTTATAGGATCTGTCACTCCATTCATCACCAAGGTTGATTTGGATGATCTAGCTGACTTAACAATTTCGTCCTTGGGTACCCCTTTCTGAGTTGTGTGCTCTGTCAAGGAGGACACACTTCCCATTTGATAGTATCATACCTGACCAATGAGAAGCCTGATTGTGTACCTTCTGTCTAAGTAGCAAGTTAGTCTCATATTCGATAGTATTCTCCATTAATCCTTAGGAAGATAATGAAGATTCCTGGATCAATTTGGAAATCCTATCTTTTCATTCTGTAATTTGAAATGCAGGATAATGCAGTGGTCATCTTCCCTAACCTGGGACTCACTTTCAGCCATCTCTAAGTGAAATAGAATTACTTTATATTTTTTACCTCATGTTGGCCTTCAGGGTCCAAAGGTCTGAGGATTCATATCCTTATTATTTGGCATGATTGGAATTTTAAAAGTGCTATTAAAAGAAGGACCTGTCTGTAGTCAGCAGAGTATTACTGAGTAGCTTTTCACAAGACTTGTTTCCACTCTAAATTCAGAGGAAAAAGAGGATTCTGCGAAGGGAGCCCAGAATCCATCACGAGACACTTAAGGCTGAACCTAAAAGAGAACAAAATATTGTGAGTAGGAGGAAGAGGTAACAAACAGAGGGAGTTACTCTGGCAAATCTAATGTTCATTGAGCACAAGATAAAGAGCAATCAGGTGATTTTCACAATCCTGAGAATGGTCCCAGAGGCAGAATTATGTTATATTTATTGTTTTAATTCATTTTATTTTATTTTTGTAATAATAAAGTTTATTTTTATTTTTCATTATTATTTTAAACAAATCAATTTTATAGATACATATTAATAAAGTATACAATTAATCCAAAATGTACAACCAATGGTATTTGGTATAATCACATAATTGTGCATTTATCACTTAAATCATTATTAGAGCATTTTCATTATTTCAATAATAATAATAAACAAAAAACAGACAAACAAACAAGAAAATTCTTCACCTCTCAATCACTCTGTTTCCCCTGCTGTACAGAGCTGCTATTTCTGGACATTCTTGCACAATTAAATAAACTTTATATTTGAAGTTTTAGATTTACAAAAAGTTATACTGAAAGTGCATGGAATTCCCACATATTCCCCCCACCACACCCACACACATAGTTTACCCTATTATTAACATCTTACATTAGTGTGATACATTTCTTACAATTGATGAATCAATATTGAAGCATTTCTACTAACTGAAGTCTATTTTTACATTATGGTTTACACTTTGTGCTGTACAGTTTTATAGGCTTTGACAAATGTATAATGTCATGTATCTGTCATTACAGTATCATACAGAACAATTTTACTGTCCTAAAAATGTCCTGTGTTCCACCTATTCATCCCTCCCTATCCCTTCTGAACCCCTGCTAACCACTATCTTTATATCAATGTTACAAGTTCTTCCATTATCTATATTTCACTTTTTCTTTAAATAAAAAATTTTTGAAGTCTATCATTCATACATGAACATACATAAACAATAAGTGTATAGCAGAAGTTGTGAACTTACAAAACAAGCATGCTTATCATAATACAGGGTTCCCATACATCACCCCACCACCAACACCTTCCACTGTTGTGAAACATGTGTTTCAACTATGAAAGAGCATCTTCAAAACATTACTACTACATATAGCCCATATTTTACATTTGGTGTATTTTTCCCCAACCCATTCGATTACTAACACACTGTATTAGTATTATACATTTGTTATAGCTCATGAGAGAACGTTCTCATATTTGTCTTGTTTGCCATAGTCCATCTCCCACCGTTGGCTTTCCTGTGTTATACAACCCCATGTTTTGTACAGTCCATTCAAAGTGTACACTCAGTGGCTCTCATATTCATCACAGAGTTGTGCTGTCAACACCTCAGTCAATTTTAGAACGTTTCCATTACTCCAAAAGGAAAAATCCTATATCCTCTTATATTCCCTTATAGCTGTCTCATAGAATTGATATAATATCTCCTTTGCCACTGCTGCAAAAAATTATATTTCTGTTAACTATCATCCATAAATTCATTAGTTGTAATTTTCCCATGTATCACCATATTCTTAACACTTTGTAAAAGAACAGCATTCTTTTTTTTTTTTTGTATTTGCTTACAAAAATGTTGTTTATATATATATATATATATATATATATATATATATACACACATATATTTTAAGAGGTGCTTAGATTACCCAAAATATTACACGGAACCCACTGGGATTCCCATGTTGCCCACCTCCCACACCTCCCATCACATCCCACACAAACATCTCCCACAGTCTGGCCCACCACCCTCAATGAACTTACACATCCTGGAGCCTTGCCACCAACCATAGACCACAGTTCACACTGTAGACCACACTCTCTCCCACTCAGTTCTGAGTGGTGTGTGCTGATTTAAAATGGCCTACATCCGTTGCCACAACAGTACTCAGGACAACCTCCAACTCCCAAAGAAGCCACTGTATTTCAACTGCTCGTCCCCTCCCTACCCCAAAAGTGTCAAGTGGCCACTGGCTCCACCTCATTGTTATAATTTCTTGCATTGCTAGAATCACCATATGTGAACAAGAGAATACCATCAAGTCCACTCTAGTCCATAGTTCTTCCCCCAATACTGAGGGGACTGGGATGGTGATGTCCACTCCAACTCCAAGTGAGAGAGG
>JAKSZT010054529.1:2325743-2478253 GCA_026826555.1 Tolypeutes matacus
CCCATTAGATCTTGACTGTTCCCTTCTCCCCAGCCCCCCAGGGCCCATGATACCCCCCTCTCCTAACCCATGGAATGTCAAGATTCACAGTTACATGCCCTGGGAACAACATTCTTATATTTATACTATGAACACAATCTTTACCCACCACCAAAATCACCCTTAGATTATTCTCTAGTTACCTTTCAATTGACATTTACGTCCACAGACTACCCCTCTCAGTCATAATCTCATTTAAAAATCAGCAGTGTTAGTTATCCTCACTATAATGTGTTACTATCAACTCTATTCATTTCCATACTTTTGCAATAAACCTTATTTAAAATTCTACATACAATCAGCATATGCTCCCATTCTCACCCCAATTCTATTTCTTAGTAACCTATACTCTAGAGTTTACCCCTGTGAATTTACTTATCGTATTTAGTTCATATTAGTGAGATCATACAATATTTATCCTCTTGTGTCTGGCTTATTTCACTCAACATAATATCCAAGGTTCAACCATGTTGTCATATGCATCCTGATTTCATTTCTTCTTACAGCTGAATAGTAATCCATTGTATGTATATACCACATTTTTTAAATCCATTCATCTGTTGATGGACGCTTTGGCTGTTTCCATATTTTAGCAATTTTGAATAATGCTGCCATGAACATTGGTGTGCAAATGTCAGTTCTTGTCCTTGTTTTCAGTTCTTTTGAAAATATTTCCAGTAACGGGATTGCTGGGTCATATGGCAGTTCTATATTCAGCTCCTTGAGGTACGGCCAGACTGTCTTCCACAGAGGCTGCACCATTCCTACAAACAGTGAAGGACTGTTCCTCACATCCTCTCTAGCACTTGTAGTTTTCTGCTTTTTAAATTTTATTTTATGATAATGACCATTCTATAAGGCCTAAAATGGTATCTCATTGTAGTTTTGATCTGCATTTCCCTAATAGCTAGTGATGGTGAACTTTTTTGTGTGTGCTTTTTGGCCATTTGTATTTCCTCTTTGGAGAAATGTCTATTCAAGTCTTTGGCCCATTTTTAAATTGGGTTGTTTGTCTTTTTATCATTGAGTTGTATGATCTCTTTATATAACATGAATATCAAACTTTTGCCAGATATGTGGTTTCCAAATATTTTCTCCCATTGAGTAGGCTGCTGTTTTACTTTCTTGACAAATTCTTTTGAAGAACAAAAGTGTTTAATTTTGAGTAGGTGCCATTTATCTATTTTTTCTTTCTCTGCTCGTGCTTTGGATGTAAAGTTTAAGAAACTACTGTCTACCAAAAATCCTGAAGACATTTCCCTACATTTTCTTCTAAAAGTTTTATGGTTGTAGCTTTTATATTTAGGTCCTTGATCCATTTTGAGTTAATTTTTGTATAAGATGTGAGATAGGGTACTCTTTCTTCTTTTAGAAATGAATACCTAGTTCTCCCAGCACCACTTGTTGAATAGATTTTTCTGTCCCAGCTGGATGGGCTTGACAGCCTTGTCAAAATCACTTGGCCATAGATGTGAGGGTCTATTTCTCAATTCTCAATTCAGTTCCCTTGGTCAATATGTCTTATCTTCACCCAGGCACTATGGTCAGGGCAGATAGTTCATGAGTTTGGTGCTTTGCCAGTGGGCCCTACTTTGGGATTTGTGCTCCACACTGTGACAGATTTGGACCCAGTTGTGTTTTCCTTACACATGGCTCTTCTGTCCCTTCTATTTGAACATATAGTTGGTGCTGGAATTGGTAGGTGTATGTCCAAGAGACTTGAATATTTGAGCTGTCTATGTGCCAGCTGGTCCCTGAGCCTCAACGGAGTTGCAACACCTACTCTCCAGTTCATTGGACTCACCTAGCACAACTAATAAGTAGGTGATGGACAACCACCAAACCAAGGAACCGAGAGAGTCTACAACTGCAAGCAAGAGAGCCCTGTCCATCGGCTATATGGGACTGAAGCCCCTCTCAATTAGAGGTGGAGTGGGCATCACCATCCCAGAATCCTCAGGATTGGGGAATGAACTATGGACTAGAATGGACTTACTGGTATTCTACCATAGACTTATTGTGATTCTAGCAATGGAAGAACTTATATCATTAATGTGGAGGCAGTGGCCATTGGAGGTTCTGAGGTCAGTGAGAGGGAAAAACAGGTGTAATACAGGGGCATTTTCGGGACTTGGGAATTGTCCTGAATGACACTGCAATGACAGATGCAGGCCATTATATATCTTGCCATAACCTACAGAAGTGTGTGGGAGAGAGTGTAAACTACAATGTAAACTATAATCCATGCTTAGTGGCAATGCTCCAAAATGTGTTTATCAGTTGCAATGAATGTACCACACTAATGAAAGATGTTGTTAATGTGGGTAAATGTGGGTGGTGCAGGGAGCAGGGCATATGGGAATCCCTTATATTTTTTATATAACATTTATGTAATCTAGATATCTTTAAAAAAAATAAAAAAAAATTTTAAAAAGAGGGAAACAACCTAAGTGTCCATCAACCAATGAATAGATAATCAAGATGTGGAATATTATTCAGTTGTAAGAAGAAATTAATTGGGGAAGCCCATGACAACATGGAGGAACCTTGAGGATATTATGTTGAGTGAAATAAGCCAGACACAAAAGGAAAATATTGCTTGGTCTCACTGACAGAACTAAATACAATGAATAGACTTTTGGAGTTGGACTATGAATTATAGGTTGGTGTGAGATGGAATGTTGAAGGAGAAGGTGGAGAAAATGCTGGATGTATGTAGAATGTTTAATAAGGTCAAATGTAAATATGTGGTAATGGTTGGACTTGATGGTAACACATTAAAATAAATGTAACAAACATGGTTGATTTTATGGGATGATTTTGTACATGAAACAAGTAGTCTAAGAAGATTATCGTTAGTTGTATGTAGGACAGCCGGAGGATAATATTGGGGATTTATAACAATGATTTTGGAAGTAGATGAAGACTGTGGTTCAGAATATAAATACAGGAAAGTTCTTCCACTATAAGGTGTTAAGAATGTGGTTATACATGGGAAAAATATAACCATTGTAATTTATGGACTGTATTTAACAACATTATAATGTTTTTGTAACAGAAGCAAAGTTGGTACTATACTAATTCTAAAGGCAAAAGAATATGGGGTTTGGTTTAAGACATATGAATACAATCAAGCATTTTTTCTCTTCATTTTTTTCATTAATAAGCATAACTTGACTATGTCATTTAACTAATCTGTGTTCATCTGTGTATCTTTCTGAACACTAGAGGAACAACTGAGCTAGCAATTGGAATTAGATGAGATAAAAGTGCCTGAAAAAGAATTTTTAGAAGTAATGTTTCCATAACTTGTTGAGCTGCTTTTTCTGTTCTTTTATTTTTGTGAATTTGAAATAAAGTTGCTAATTTAAAAAAATATGTCTATCTTTATGCCAGTAACATGCTGTTTTTACCACTGTAGCTAAGTAATATGATTTAAAGTCAGTACCCGAGAGTTGTCCAACTTTGTTATTCTCATTAAAGACATTTTTGATTATTCGGGGACTGTTAGCCTTCCAAATAAATTTGACAATTGATGTTACCATTTCTGCAAAAAAGGCTGTTGGGATTTTTATTGGAATTGCCTTGAATCTGTAAATCAGTTTGGGTAGAATTGACATCTTAACAATATTTAGTCTTCCAGTCCATGGACATGGAATGTCCTTCCATTTATCTACATCTTCTTTGGTTTCTTAGAGCAATGATTTATGTTTTGTTTTTTTTTGTTTTTTTTTTTTTTACCAGGAGGTCCCGGGGATCGAACCCAGGTCCCTCCATATGGGAGATGGACGCCCAACCATTTGAGCCACATCTGCCCCCCTGATTTATGGTTTTCTAAACACAGGTCTTTTATGTCTTGGTTAAGTTTATTCCTAAATATTTGATTCCTTTAGTTGCTATTATAAATGGAATTTTTTCTGACTTCCTCCTCAGATTGCTCATTAGTACTGTGTAGAAATGCTACTGACGTTAGCATATTAATCTTGTATCCTGCCATTTTGTTGAAGTCGTCTCTTAGTTCTAGGAGCTTTTTTTGAGGATTTTCTGGATTTTCTAGATATGGGATCATATCGTAAGTGAATAGCAACGATTTTTACTTTTTCCTTTCCTATTTGGGTGCCTTTTATTTCTTTATCTAGCCTAATAGCTCTAGCTAAAATGTCTAGCACAATATTGAATAACAGTGATGACAGTGGGCATCCTTGTTTTGTTACTGATCTCAGTGGGAAAGCTTTCAGTCTTTCACTGTTGAGTACAATGCTAGCTGTGGGTTTTTCATATATGCACTTCTCCATGTTCAGAAAGCTTTCTTCCATTCCTATCTTTTGGAATATTTTTATCAAGACAGGATGCTGTATTTTGTCAAATGCCTTTTCTGTGACAATCGAGAGGATCATGTGATTTATCTTCTTCAATATATTAATGTGGTTTCTTACATATACTAACTGATTCCTTGTGTTGAACCACCCTTGCATACCTGGGATAAAACCTGCTTGATTGTGGTGTATAATTCTTTTAATTTCCTTTTGGATTCAGTTTGCAAGTATTTTATTGAGGATTTTTGCATCTATATTTATTGGAGATATTGGTCTGTAATTTCATTTTTTCATAGTATCTTTATCTGGTTTTGGTATTAGGGTGATGTTGGCTTCATAGAATGAGTTTGGTAGCATTCCTCCCTGTTCAATTTTTTGGAAGAGTTTGAGCAAGATTGGTATTAGATCATCTTTGAATGATTGGTAGAATGCATCTGTGAAACCCTCTTGTCTTGGGTTTTTGGGGAGTTTTTTGATGACTGTTTCAATCTCTTTATGTCTGATTGGTTTGTTGAGGTCTTCTGTTTCTAAGATCAGTGTAAGTTGTTCGTGTGTTTCTAGGAATTTTTCCATTTCATCTACGTTGTCTAGTTTGTTGGAGTACAGTTAGTCATAGTATCCTCTTAGGATCTCTTTTATTTCTGAGGGGTCAGTAGCAATGTCCCCGTTATCACTTCTGATTTTATTTATTTGCATGTTTTCTCTTTTTTTCTTTGTCAGTTTAACTAAGTGTTTGTCAATTCTGTTAATCTTCTCAAAGAACCAACTTTTGTTTTTTTTAATTCTCTCAATTGTTTTTGTTGTTGTTGTTCTAAATCTCATTTATTTCTGCTCTGATCTCTGTTATTTCATTCCTTCTGCTTGCTTTGGGAAGAGTTTGCTGTTCTTTTTCTAGTTACTCCAACTGTGTAGTTAGATTATTAATTTTGGCCTTTTTTTTAAATGTAAAAATTGAAGGCAGTAAATTTCCCTTCATTGAATCCCATAGGATTTTGATATGTTGTGTTCTTGTTTCATTTGCCTTTAGATACTTATTGATTTATCTTGCAATTTCTTCTTTGACCCACTGATTATTTAAGAATTTGTTGTTTAATCTCCATATATTTGTGAATTTTCTCTTTTTCTGACTGTTGTTGATTTCCAGCTTTATTCTGCTATGATCAGAAAAAAGTGCTTTGTGTAATTTTGATCTTTTAAAATTTATTGAGATCTGCTTTGTGACCCAACATATGGTCTATCCTTAAGCAAGATCCATGAGCACTTGAGATGAGTATATATCCTGCTGTTTTGGGGTGCAGTGTTCTGTATATGTCTGTCAAGTTCAGTTCATTTATCATTTTATTCAAGCTCTGTTTCTTTTTTGATCCTCTGTTCAGATGTTCCACCCAGTGGTGAGAGTGGTGTATTGAAGTCTCCAAGTATAATTGTAAAGATGTCTATTTCCCCCTTCAGTGTTGTCAGTGTTTGCCTCATGTATGCACCAAAAAGGGCATACTGGTTAGATGCATATACATTTATGATTGTTATTTCTTCCTGGTGAATTGCCCCTTTTATTAATATATACTGTCCTTCCTTGTCTTTAATAATAACTTTGCTTTTAAAGTCTATTTTGTCTGATATTAGTGTTGCTACTTCAGCACTTTGTTGGTTACTATTTGCTTGGAATATCTTTTTCCAACCTTTCACTTTCAGCCAGATTGTGTCCTTGAGTCTAAGGTGAGTCTCTTCTTGATAGCCTATAGATAGTTTATATTTTTTTCATCCATTCTTCCAGTCTGTGTCTTTTGATTGGGGAGTTCAATCCATTAATGTTCAATGTTTTCTATAATTTCAGTCTTTTTAAATTTATTGAGACTAGTCTTGTCACCCAGCATATTGTCAATTTTGGAGAAGGATCCATGAGCACTTGAAAAGAATGTATATGCTGCGGTTTGGGGTGCAATGTTTTATAGATGTCTGTTAGGTCTAGGTCATTTGTCATATTATTCAAATTCTCTGTTTCTTTATCCTTTGTCCAGATGTTCTAGCCAATACTGAGAGTGGTGTACTGAAGTCTCCAACTATTATTGTAGAGACATCTATTTCTCCCTTTAGTTTTGCCAGTGTGTGCTTCATGTAGCTTGGGGCACTCAGGTTAGGTGCATAAATATTTAGTATAGTTTTTTTTTTTTTTTTTTTTTTTGGTGAATTGCTGCTTTTTAAATATATAATGGCATTCTTCATTCCTTCTAACAGTTTTTCATTTAATATCTAGTTTGTCCAATATTAGTATTGCTACTCCAGCTCTTTTTTGGTTACTATTTACATGGAATATCTTTTTCCATCTTTTCACTTTTTACCTGGTTGTTTTCTTACATCTGAGGTGAATCTCTTTTAGACAACATAGAGAAGGCTCATATTCTTTTAATCTAGTCTATCAGTCTTTTCTTTTGATTGGGGGTATTTAAGCAATTAACATTCAATGTTGTTACTGTAAAGGCATTACTTACTTCATCTATTTTGTCCTTTGGCTTTCTGTTGTCATATTTTATTATTGTCTTTTTACCCTTTAATTTACCCTTCCTAATAATCTTCATTTCTACACTCTTCTCCAAGTCTCTCACCCTTGTTTTTTCAAGCTTCAGCACTCACTTTATTATCTCTTGTAATTCTAGTCTTTTGTAACATGTTCTATCAATTTTTGTTTGTATGTGAAGACTTTGAACTCACCTTCATTTTTGAAGGACAGTTTTTGCTGGATACAGAATTCTTGGCTGGCAGTTTTTCTCTTTCAGTACCTTAAATGCATCATACCACTTTCTTCTTGCCTCCATGGTTTCTGATGAGAGGCCAAAATTTAATCTTACTGAAGTTTCCTTTTATGTGATGTTTTGTTTTTCTGTAGCTGTTTTCAGAATACTCTCTTTTTCTCTGATATTTGTCATTCTGAATTGTAGGTGTCTCAGGATAGGTCTATTCGGATTTATTCTGTTTGGGTTGCATTGTCCTTCTTGGATATTGATATTTATGTCTTTCATAAGCATTGTAAAATTTTTGGCCACATTTCCTCAAATATTCTTTCTGTGCCTTTTCCATTCTCTTCTCCTTCTTTGACACTGATAATGCATGTTTGTGTGTTTCACATTGTCATTCAATTTCCTGAGACCCTGTTCCATTTTTTCCATTCTCTTCTCTTTCTGCTCTCCTGTCTTTTCCAGTTCAGTTCTGTCTTTGAAATCACTAATTCTGTCTTTGAGCAATTCAAAGCTGCTCTTATGTGCCTCTAATGTATTTTTAATCTCATCCATTGTGCCTTTCATTCCCATAAGGTATGTTACTTTACCTTGTTCTTTATGCTCACCCAGTGTCTTCTTAATATCCTTTATCTCTTTAGTCATTTCTTTTCAATTCTTTGAATTGATTTAGGAGAGTTGTATGATTTTCATTGATTAATTGTCTTAAATCCTGTATCTCTTCAGGATATTTAGTTTGTTCCTTTGGGTGGGCCATGTCTTCCTGTTTCCTAGTATGGCTTGTAATTTTTTACTGATGTCTAGTCATCTGAATATGTTGGTATATTTACTCTGATGGCCAATTTCTCTTTCTTGTCTATTGTTATTTTTTCACAGCTCTCCTTTGATTTGTGGTTCAAATTATTGTAAATCTTTAAAATTGCCCATCTTAAGTTATCAAAATTGGGTCAGGGACTCATTAATTGGGTGCAGATTATCTCCCAGGATTTTGGGTACAGAGAGAACTAAAAGCAGTTACTTTCCATGCAATTTTCAGACTGGCCAGCAGATGGCAGTCATCAGTGCAACTGTCCACAGAGATGTTTCACTGTCTGCTTTTCTATGATTTGTTCTGGCCATAGCCAAGATACAAAGTGAGCTACCCACGGCAGAATTCACTGAAGAAAAGCTCCCTGACTCCCCTCTCCTTTTTCCCTTGTAACAGCTGGGTGGAAGAAAGACATCTGTTCCCCTCTCTGTGGGCTTCAGTGAACCAGGGGTTTTATCACAGCTTAACATCTGTGGGGTTGGGGAGGGGATCCCTTCCTGGCTGCAACAGGGGTTTGGTAACTCACGCTTGTTTGTTCGGGTTCTTCTCTCTGTCCCTTACCAGCCTGGGAGTTGTGTAGCACTATCCTGGTCTACTTATCCCCAAAGCAGGTCCATCGGATAGCTTTTGGCTCTTTCTCCATTGTTTTTGTGAAAGATTTGAGCTCAGCCTGCCTACTCTAACACTATCTTCCCACAATCTAGCTTTATTTATTTTTAAAGAAGTTTTAGATTACATAAATGGTACATTGAAAATATAGGGGATTCCCTTATACCCCACCCCTCCCTCTCTCACACTTTCCCCCATTAAGAACATCTTTCATTATTGTAGTACATTTGTTACAATTGATGAACACATATTGAAACATTGCTACTAACCATAATCTATAGTTTACGTTATGCTATACACTTTGCGCTGCACAATTTTATAGGTTTTGATAAAATATATAATGGCCTGTATCCATCAATGCATAGCATGCAGAACAATTCCAATGACCCCAAAATGCCCCTTATTACACCTATTCTTCCCTCTCCCTTGCCTCAGAGCTTCTCGTGTCCAATGTCTTTATATCAGTGTTACAAGGTCTTCTAATACTATAATAATAATGCCTACTTTAGTCCATAGTTGCTTCCCCCCTTATATTTGTTCATTCCTCAGTCTTGAGGATTTTGGGGTGGTGATGCCCACTCCGCTTCTGTTTGAGAGGGGGTTTAGAATCCCTTGGGGGCAGATAGATCGAACTGTCTTGATTACAATTGTAGATATTATGTGTTTTTGGGGATGGGCATTGTCCATCATCATCCTTTTGTTAGTTGTCCTGGGTGAGTCTGATGAACTGGAGAGTAGATGTTGGCTGCAACTCTGCTGAGATTCAGGGCTCAACTGGCATATGAACAACCAGAAGATTTAAATCTCTGGGACATAAATTTAACAGGAATAGTGCTAATTATGATTCAAATAAAAGCCGCAGAAGAACCATGTATAGGAAAATTATAAATTAGTCCAACTCTGATACATTGGGGAGATAGGTTATCATATATTCCAAGATAAGGCCCACTGATGGGGTGCCAATTTCCTGGGGTTGTCCGCCCTGCTTATAGTGTGTAGATGGCTCTAGAGCCCTCAAGAACACCCCTCCTTGGGGCACTGTTTACTGTGGCAGTTTGTGAGAACGTGCTGAGATGTGCATAAGGGTAACCTCTGGAATGACCTCCCAATTCACTTTGAAATCTCTTAGCCATAAAAACACATTTGTACTTACCATTCCCCCCTTTTGGTCAAGGTATTTTTCCAGACACATTGCTAGTTGGTGCTTGGTAATAATTCCTTGGTGTCAGGAAGGCTCATCCGCAGGAGACATGTCCCACGCTGGGGGGAAGGTAATGAGTTTATATACTGAGTTTGGCTTAGAGAAAGGCCACATCTGAGCAACAAGGAGGCTTTCAGAAGGTAACTCTTAGACAATTATATTACTGGGCTAAGTTTTAATTTCACAAGAACAAGGTTCATAACTACAAGCTTCAATATCATGGGCCTGGCATATTGGTATGTCCTCCTTCACTAGGCACTTCCCATGTTCTCTAGAGATTCTTACCACTCTATTAGAGAATGTAGCAAACTCCCCAGGATGGGAATTCAATATTCTACTGGTTCCTGTGTGTCATCCTCATATTTTTTTATTGTAAACAAATCAATTTTATTGGTAAATAGTAATAAAACATAAAATTCATCCAAAATGTTCAATCAATGGTATTTGGTATAATCACATAGTTGTGAATTCATCACTTCACTCATTATTAAAGCATTTTCATTATTTCAATCATAATAATCATGAACAAAAAACCAGACAAATAAAAAAGCAAACAAGAAAAATTTTCACCTCTCAATCTCTCTATGCTTCCCCTGCTGTACATAACTGCTATTCCTGCTATTCTTGCAAAATTATTTCTTTATTAAGCAGTTCTGTTGAAATATATTCACATACCATACAATCTATCCAAGGGGTATACACAAGGGACTTCAGTATAATCACAATGTTGTGCATTCATCACCACAAAAAATTTTAGAACAATTTCATTACTCCAAAAAGAAAAACTCCACAATCCTTAGCAGTCCTTCCCAGCTCTACATAACCAGTAATCTAATTTGATCTTTATAAATTGATTTATATTTACATTTTATATAAATGGAAACATATAATATGTAGTACTTTGTGGTTGTTTACTTTCACTTAGCATAATGTGTTTTTTGGTCTGATATTAACATTTTGTAATATTAACATACATTTGTTCAGCTTCAAAGAAAAACAGTCATATATGCATTTTAACCCATATTCATATTTCACATGCAGTTTTACTATGCTATACAGTTCTATGTTACATTTTTAGTTCCTTTTAGTAATATACATGACCTTAGACTTTCCCTTTGAACTAGATTCATACCCACATAATAGTACTGCTAGTTACAAACATTATGTTGGGCTGTCAACTTTTCTATTCATTTCCGAAGATCAACACACATCCTTCTTACCAGTTTACATATGTTAACTCTCAGCTTTCCATTCTCTAACCTCATTCTATTTTCTGGTGAGCCATATTCAAGTTATTAACTCCATGAAATTACACAATATATATAGTTCATAGCAGCACAATCATACATTATTTGTCCTTTTGTGTCTGGCTTTTTTCACTCAACATAATGTCCTTCAGGTTCATTTATGTTGTCATATGCTTTACAACTTAATTTGCTCTTTTTTTCACCTTGAAAATAAATCTCTGTTTCACTATTTTAAATATTAAATATGGATTAAAGCTCCAGGTGGTCACATAGAAAAACAGATTGAAGTAATTAATATTCTATTTATTTATCTTTAAAAATAAGTTGATATCATGTTTTATTTAGAATCTACTGTTTAAACACAAAAATATGTAGGATCACACATTTTGAAGACTTCAACTGCATGTGAAGCAGGCTCAAATGATTCTGAATATTTACAAACTGACTATTAAAATGAACGCATATACTTAAGTCCTGCATGTCAAGGGCTGACTATAAATGAGAGCTCTCCAAATTAGCTTCCATGGAGAAAGCAATGTTGATAAAGGATAAGTAATAAAAATGCCCTAATTTGAAGCAGAGAGAGTGGGAAAGAGAGAAATAGAGATAGAAGTAGAGCTATAGATGAGAGAGAGAGAGAGATGGACAGATGAACAGACAGACAGACGGATAGGAAGTTACGTAGGTTGGTAGATTAGATAGATAGGTAGATAGATAATAGATAGATGATAGATGATAGACAGATAGATGATAGATGAGAGATGATAGATAGATAGATAGATAGATAGATAGATAGATAGATAGATAGATTATAGTGATAAAGACAGATAGGTTGTAGGTATTTATTTTTTGTTTGTTTTTTTTTCTTATTTAAAATATTTTATTTTATTCTTTTATTTTTTTTAAAGATTTATTTATTTGTTTACTTTTATCCATTTTTACCCCCCCTCCCCATTTCTGTGTTTTTGTGTCCATTCACTGGGTAATTCTCTGTGTCTGTTTCCTGCCCTCTTTTCTCATCCTTCTCCTCCTGTCTTCACCGGGATTTGATCCTGTGAATCTCCGATGTGGGAGAGCGGCATTCTACTGCTTGGGCCACCTTAGTTCCTGTTTTCTTTGGCATGTCTCGTCTTGGCCCTCCCTTGTGTCACTCTCCTGTTATGTCATCATCTTGCTGTGTGGCTTGGCGGGGCCTGACGGCACACTTGCACGCCGGGCCTGGAGGCACACCCGTGTGCGGGGCCTGGTGGCCTGCACACCTTCTATATTTTTCTTTTTTTTTCTTTTTACTGGGAGGTCCCAGGGATCGAACCCAGGTCCCTTTATATGGGAGAAGGATGCCCAACCATTTGAGCCACATCTACTCCCTTGCTCCCCTGCTATATCTCTTAAGGTTGACCAAAGATACCTAGAGTTACAGTCATTTCCCATACAGGATGGTCATATAATAAATCAGGCTTGGTTTATCACCAGCATTCTAAAAACAAAACCTAGGGAGAAAAACTAGGTCTGGGGACACATGCATGGTTTCTAATATAGTGAATGTTTAGCCTACCCTGGTTATCACAAAATCAGGACAGCAAGAATATTTGCATGTTTGTTTTTTTAAATATATTTTTATTTTTTTTAAAAAGATACGTAGATTACATAAATATTACATAAAATTATAGGGGATTCCCATATGCCCTGCTCCCTACCCTTCCACGTTTTCCCACATTAACAGCATCCTTTGTTCTTACAGGTGCGTAATATTCCATCCTGTGAATATACCATAGTTTGTTTATGCATTCATCAGTTGGTTATTTCCAACTTTTGGCAATCATGAATAATGCCATTTGAACATTGGTGTGCAGATGTCCGTTTGTGTCACTGCTCTCAGTTTTTCTGGGTATATACCCAATAGTGGTGTTGCTGGGTCACAGGGCAAATCTATAGTCAACTTCTTTAGGAACTGCCAAACAGCCCTCCACAGTGACTGTACCATTCTACACTCCTACCAACAGTGAGTAAGTATTCCTATCTCTCCCCATCCTCTTCAACACGTGTAGCTCTCTTTAATAGTAGCCATTCTGATAGGTTTGAAATATCTCATTGCAGTTTTGATTTGCATTTCCCTAATCGCTGGTGATGTTGTTTTTTTCATGTGTTTTTTGCCATTTGTGCTGCTTCTTTGGACAATTGTCTATTCAAGTCTCTTGTCCATTTTTTAATTGTGTTGTTAGTCTTTTTATTGATGAGTTGTAGCATCTCTTTATATATAATGGATTTTTAAAAATATTAATTTTATTTATTTATTTCTCCCCACCCTCTTGTTGTTTTGTGCCTGTTGTCTGTTTGTTGTGTGCTTGTCTTCCTTTCTAGAAGGCACTGGGAACCAAACCTGGGGCCTCCCATGTAGGAGGGAGGCACCTAATCACTTGAACTACCTCCACTCCCTGCTTTGTTGTGTCTCATTATGTTTTTCCTCTTTGTGTCTCTTGTTGTGTCATATTGTTGCATCAGCTCGCCGTGCCAACCCATTGTGTCAGTTTGCTGTCTTGCTCATCTTCTTTAGGAGACACTGGGAACTGAACCTGGGACCTCCCATGTGGTAGGTGGGAGCTCAATTGCTTGAGCCACATCTGCTTCCTTATAGTGGATATTAAACCCTTATCAGACATGAGATTTCCAAATATTTTCTCCCATTGAGTCAGATGCCTTTTCTCCATTTTGACAAAGTCCTGTGAGGTGCAAAACTTTAATTTTGAGGAGGTCTCATTTATCTATTTTTTCTTATGTTGCACATGCTTTGGGTGTAAGGTTCAAGAAACAGCCTCTTATCACAAGGTATTTAAGATGTTTCTCTGCATTTTTTTCTAATAGATTTATGGTCCTGACTTCTAAATTTAGGTCTTTGATCCATTTTGAGTTGATTCTTGTATAGGGAGTGAGATAGGGGTCCTCTTTCATTCTTTTGGTTATGGCTATCTAGTTCTCCCAGCACTAATTTTTGAAGAGATTGCTTTGTCTCATCAACATTGACTTGGTAGGTTTGTCAAAAACCACTTTGCCATAAAGGTGAGGGTTTATTTCTGGACCCTCAGTTCTAGTCCACTGATCAATGCACCCATATTTTTTTTTTTAAAGATTTATTTATTTATTTTTTTCCTCCCCTTCGTAGTCTGCTCTCTGTGTCCGTTTTGCTGTATATTTTTTTGTGTCTGCTTATCTTCTCTTTAGGTGGCATTGGGAACAGATCTTGCGACCTTCCGGAGTGAGAGAGAGTCGCTCGATGTCTTGCACCACCTCAGCTCCTTGGCCTGTTGCATCTCTTATTTTCTCTCCTCTGTCTCTCTTTTTGTTGCATCATCTTGCTATGCCAGCTCTCTGTTCGGGCCTGTACTCTGCTTGGGGCAGCACTCCTGCACGGACCAGCACTCCATGCAGGCCAGCACTCCATGTGGGTCAGCTCTCTGCTTGGGCCTCCTTGACTTCACCAGGAGACCTGGGAATCAAACCCTGGACCTCCTATATGGTAAACAGGAGCCCAATTGCTTGAGCCACATCCACTTCCCTGCATCCAACTTTATGCCATACCATGTTTTTTTTTTGTTTTTTTTTTTTTTTTTAAGATTTTATTTATTTATTCATTTATCCCCCCATTGCTGCTTGTGCTCGCTGGGTCAGCTAACCACGCCATGCGGGCGGGCTTGCCTTCACCAGGAGGCCCCGGGAACTGAACCCGGGGCCTCCCATATGGTAAACGGGAGCCCTACTGATTGAGCCACAGCCGCTTCCCTACCATGTTGTTTTGACAACTGTAAGTTTGTAATATGGTTCAAGGTCAGGCAGTGAATTTCCTCCCAAGTTGGTCTTCTTTTTCAGAATGCTTTTAGCTATTCAGGTGCACTTTTCCTTCCAAATGAATTTGGTAATTGCCTTTTCTATATCTGAAAAGTAGGCTGTTGGAATTTTGATTGGTATTGCATTGAATCTATAAATCAGTTTGGGTATGATTTACATCTTCACAATATTTAGTCTTCCAATCCATGAACATGGAATGTCTTTCCATTTGTTTAGGTCTACGTTGAGTTATTTTAGAATTGTTTTGCAGTTTTCTGCATATAGTTCCTGTACTTCTTTGGTTAAATTGATTCCTAGGTATTTGAGTCTTTTTGTTGCTGTTATAAATGTAATTTCCCCCCGATAAACTCCTCAGATTGTTCACTAGTGTTCATTTTTGCATGTTGACCTTGTATCCTGCCACTTTGTTTAACTTGTTTACTAAGCCTAAGTAGCTTTGTCATAGACATTTCAGAATTTTCTAAATATAGGATCATGTCATCTGCAAATAGTGGGAGTTTTACTTCCTCTTTTCCTATTTGGATGCCTTTTATTTTTTTCTTGTCTAATTGCTCTAGCCAGAACTTCTAGTACAATGATGAATAACAATGATGAAAGTGGGCATCCTTGTCTTTTCACAATCTTAGGGCGGAGTGGGTGTTGCTCAGTGTTTGAGCACCTGCTTTGCATATATGAGGTCCTGGGTTCCATTACCAGTACTTCCAAAAGAAAAAGAAAAACAAGTCCAATCTTAGAGAAAAAGATTTCCACCTTTCCCCATTGAGTACAATGTTGCCTGTGGGTTTTTCATATATGCCTTTTATCATACTGAGGAATTTTCCTTCTATCCTTATCTTTCAAAATGTTTTTTATCAAGAAAGGATGCTGGATTTTGTCTAATGCCTTTTATGCATCTATTGAGATGATCATGTTTTTTCCCTTCAATTTGTCAATGTGGTGTATTATGTCGATTGATTTTCTTATGTTGAATGACCTTTGCATACCAGGAATAAATCCCACTTGGTTGTAATGTATACATCTTTTGACATGCTGTTGGATTCTATTTGCAAGTATTTTGTCGAGAAGTTTTGCATTTATGTTCATTAGAGAGATTGGTCTGTAATTTTATTTTCTTAGAGTGACTTTATCTGGCTTTAGTATTAGGGTGATGATGGCTTCATAAAATGTTTTGGGTAATTTTCCCTCCTCTTTGATTTTGGAAGAGTTTAAACAAGATTGGGTTAATTCTTCTCAAAATGCTTGGTAGAATTCATCTATGAAGCCATCCGGTCCTGGACTTTGGACTTTTCTTTGTTGGGAGATTTTGATGATTGAGTCCATCTATTTAAGTGTGATTGGTTTGTTAAGTTCCTTACATTTCTTGTAGCTTCAGTGTAGGTTGTTTTTTCATTTCTAGGAATTTGTCCATTTCATCTAGGTTGTCTAGTTTGTTGGCATACAGTTTCTCATAATATTGCCTTCTTAATTTTTTTTTAATTTTTAAAAATTTATTGAAGTATATCATTCATACATGAACATACATAAACTTTAAGTGTTCAGTAAACATTGTGAACTTACAAAACAAACATACATAACATCATACAGGGCTCCCACACATCAGCCCCCCCCCCAAACACCATGCATTGTTGTAAAACATTTGTTAACAAATCAAGAAAGAGCATCGTCAAAGTATTACTACTAACTATAGTCCGTATCTCCCTCCCCTTTACATTTTTTAAAGGATTTATTTATTCATTTATTTACATTTATCCATTTTTACCCTCTCTCCCCGTTTTTGCTGTTTCTGCGTACATGCACTGGGCAACTCTCTGTGTCCATTTCTTACCCTCTCTTCTCATCCTTCTCCTCTTGTCTTCACTGGGATTTGATCCTCGAAATCTCTGATGTGGGAGAGAGGCATCCTACTGCATGTGCCACCTTAGTTCCTGGTTTTTTGGCGTATCTCGTCTGGGCCCTTCCTTGTGTCACTCTCTTGTTACGTCATCACCTTGCTGCATGGCTCGCAGGGCCTGATGGCACACCCGTGGACAGGGCCTGATGGCTCACCCACTTGCAGGGCCTGGCAGTGCACCCGCGCACATGGCCTGGTGGCTCACCCATGCAAGGGGCCTGACAGCGCACCTGTGGATGGGACCTGACAGCTCACCCGCTCGCGGGGCCTGGTGGCGAACTCATGCATGGGGCCTGACAGTGCACCCACAGACGGGGCCTGATGGCTCACCCATTCGCAGGGCCTGGCAGCGCCTCTGTGCATGGGGCCTGGCAGTGTACCCGTGCATGGGGCCTGGTGGCACACGTGCCTTCTATATTTTTCTTTTTTTAAATTTTTACTGGGAGGTCCCGGAGATTGAACACAGGTCCCTTCATATGGGAGATGGATGCCCAACCAACCGAGCCACATCTGTCCCCCTGCTATATCTCTTAAGGTTGTCCAAAGATACCCAAAGTTACAGTCTTTTCCCAATACAGGATGGTCATATAATAAATCAGGCTTAGTTTATCACCAGCATTCTAAAAACCAGAGCTAGGGAGAAAAATTAGGTCTGGGGACACATGCATGGTTTCTAATATAGTGAATGTTTATCCTACCCTGATTATCTCAAAATTAGGTGAGTAAGAATATTCACATATAATATTCTCTTATAATCCTTTTTATTTCTGTGGGGTCAGTCGTAACTTTGCCCCTTTCATTTTTGATTTTATTTATTTGCATCTTCTCTCTCTTTTTCTTTGTTAGTCTAGTTAGTGGTTTGTCAATTTTATTGATCTTCTCAAGGAACCAGCTTTTGGTTTTTTGATTTTCTCTATTCATTTTTGTTCTCAGTTTCATTTATTTCTGCTCTAATATTTATTATTTCTTTCCTTCTGCTTGCTTTGGGAATGGTTTGCTGTTCTTTTTCTAGTTTCTCTAGCTGTTCAGTTAGATCTTTGATTTTTATCATTTTCTTCTTTTTTAATATAGGTATTTAGGGCTATACATTTCCTTCTCAAGACTGCCTTTGCTGTATCCCACAATTTTTGATAATTGTGTTCTTGTTTTCTTTCATCTCAATATATTTAACTGATTTCACTTGCAATTTATTCTTTGACCCACTGTTTATTTAGGACTGTGTTGTTTAACCTCCACACATTTGCAAATTTACCTCTTTCCTATTATTGATTTCCAGTTTCATTCCATTATGATCTGAGAAGGTGTTTTGTATAATTTCAATCTTTTTATATTTATTGAGAGCTGCATTGTGACCGAATATGTGGTCTATCCTGGAGAATGATCCATGGGCATTTGAAAAGAATGCATGACCCACTGAGTTTGGGTGCAACATTCTATATATGTTTGTTAGGTCTAAATTGTTAATCATATTGTTCAAGTTCTGTTTCCTTGATAATATTCTGTGTAGTTGTTCTAATAATGTGAGTGGTGCATTGAAGTCTCCAAGTATTATTGTAGAGATGTCTATTTCTCCCTTCGATTTTGCCAGAGTTTGCCTCATGTATTTTGGGGCACCCTGCTTAGATGAATAGATATTTCTGATTGTTATTTCTTCCTGGTGGATTTTCCCTTTTATTAATATATAATAATATTCTGTATCTCTTATAACATTTTTGCATTTGAAGTCTGTTTTGTTCGATATTAGTATAGCTACCCACACTCTTTTTTGGTTTCTATTTGCATGGAGTATCTTTTTCCAACCTGTCACTTTCAGCCAGTTTGTATCCCTGGGTCTAAGATGAGTCTCTAGTAATCAGCATATGGATGGCTCATGTATTTTTTATCCATTCTGTCAGCCTATATATTTTCATTGGTGAATTTAATCCATTCACATTCAACGATATTATTGTAAATGCATTTTTACTTCCACCATTTTATTCTTTGGTTTTCATGTCATATATTATTTTCATCTGTCTTTTTACTTTTTTGGCTACTCTTTCTGTTATTCTTTCTAGAATACTCTCCTTCAAGCCTCTCTCTCCTTTCTTTTTTTTTTCAGGCTGTAAGGTTCCCTTTAATATTCCCTGCAAAGTTGGATTATTTTTATGAACTCTCTTAGTTTCTGTTTGTTTGTGAATATGTTAATCTTGCCTTTATGTTTTTAAATTTTGATAGTAACTGTTTAATTTACTTGTTTCTTAGTTAGTAAGCCTGGTAGGTTATTTGGGCAATGACCTACAATTATATAGATGTGTACATATGGAATGATTTGGGACCTGATACAATCTAAAATATAGAAATTAAAAAATGTTTCTTAAATTTTCCACCATGAAAAAGGAGCTAGAGAGAATTCCGCCCCCCCCCCCCCCAATATAGAGGCATTTCAAGTATACACCAACACATACCCGGACCTTTGCAGCAGTCATTTAATTTTTTTTTAAATTAAATTAATTTTTTTCTTTATTTTTAAAAAAGTTTAGATTACAGAAAAGTTACATAAAAAATATAGGGGATTCCCATATACCTCACCCCCTTCCCCTATTAATAACATCTTTCATTATTGTGGTATAGTTGTTACAATTGATGAACAAATATTGAAACACTGTTACTAAACATAGTCTATAGTTTACATTATGGTTTACACTTTGCACCATACCATTTTATAGGTTTTGACAAAATGTATACTGGCTCGTGTCCATCATTACAAGATCATGCAGAACAATTCTAATGTCCTAAAACTTCACCATGTTCCATCTATTCTTTCCTTACCCCCCCCCCCCACTCAGAATCACTGCTTACCACTATCTTTATATCAGTGTTAGAAGTTCTTTCATTACTAGAATTCTAATAAGTCTACTTTGGTCCATGGTTGCATTACCCCTTTATGTTTTTTCATTCCTCTATCTTGAGGATTTTGAGTTGGTGATGCTCACTCTGCTTCTGATTGAGGGGGGCTAACATATTACCTAAGATTTTTTTTCTAAGTAAATTAAAAAAAATTTTTTTTAAAAAAGAGATTACATAAACATTACACAAAAACATAGGGATTCCCATACACCCCACCTCCCACACCTCCCACAACCTCCCACATAAAAATCCTTCGTTACTGAGGTACATCACCTGCAACGGATAAACATACCTGGGGCTCTGACATTAAGCATGGACCATAGTTCACATTGTAGACCACACTCTCTCCCACACGGTTCTGCATGTTATATGATGTTATAAAATGGCCCATATCTGTCGTTGCAATGTCACTCAGGACAATTCCCAAGGCCCGAAAAAGTCCCTGTATTACACTGCTTTTCCCTCTACCTGCCCCCAGAGCATCCAGTGGCCACTGGCTCCACATCAATGTTGTAATTTCTTCCATTGGTTGAATCACAATATGTCTATTGTAGAATACTAGTAAGTCCACTCTAGTCCATAGCTCTTCCCCCAATCCTGAGGTGTCTGGGATGGTGATGTCCACTCCACCTCCAAGTGAGGGGGGGCTTATATCCCATGGATAAGATGGATTGGGACTATCCTGCCTGCAGCTGCAGACTCTCTCCATTCCCTGGGATGCCGTTGTCCATCATCATCTCCTTGCCAGGTGTCCTGGTTGAGTCCATTGAGCTGTAGGGTTGAGTTGCAGCTCCACCGAGGTTCCAGGCCCAGCTGGCACATGGACAGCCCAAAGACTATAGTCTCTGGATGTACACCTACAAACTCCATCACCAAGTATAAATTTGAATAGAAGGGACAGATGAACCATGTGCAGGGAAGATATATTTGAGTCCAACTCTGTCACTCTCAGGAGCACAAACTCCAAAGTAGGGTTCACTGGCAAGGCACCAAATTCCAGAGCTATCCACCCTGACATAGGACCTGGGTGTCTCCAGAGCCCTCAGGAACCCCTCTATTTGGGATGATATCCATTTTGGAAGTCTATGAGGTCTTACTGAGATGTGCGTAAGCATTACCTCTGGGATGACCTCCCGACTCACTTTGAAGTCTCTTAGCCATATGAACTCATTTGTCTTTACCTTTCCCCCTTTTTATTCTAGGTCTTTTTCCAGTTGCATTGCCAGTTGGCACTTGGTAGCCATCCCTCGGTGCCAGGGAAGCTCATCCCCAGGGGTCATGTCCCATGCTGGGAGGAAGGTAATGCATTCATATGCTGAGTTTGGCTTAGAGAGAGGTCACATTTAAGCAACAAGGAGGCTCTCAGGAGGCAACCCTTAGGCACCCCATAACAATAGGCTAAGGTTCAATTTGAAGAGCAAAGACTCATAAGGCCAGTCATCAATAATAACATCATTGGGTCATCCTCCTTTGCCAGACACTGCCCTTGCACTTGGGGGACTGTTGCTGCTCCCATAGAGAATGTGGCAGAGCTCTCCAGGATGGGAATTCAGTATTCTCTCATTTATTGAGTGATTCTCCACCCATTGTGAAAATGCCCTGTGAACATTTGAACAATTTTATATACCTTATATGTATGTTCAGGTGAACTTCCTCCTATGCACTCCCCATCCCTGATATCCCCCACCAACGATCCTCTCCTACCCTAGTTGTAACCCTTCTGTGATCCAAAGCTTCTTTAAAGATGAAGCCAATACAATAGCCAAATACAATTAATAGGAAAATGAAATAATAATAAGTTTAAATGTAAGAGATAAAATACATGAAAACTTTAAAATAATGAAAATAAGTTAAAATTAAAAGATTGGGATCTCCCTCTCATTCCCCAGTGTCTCACTATTTTTCGTTTTGTTTTCAAAGAAGTTTTAGGTCATGCAAAGTCACACACAGAATACAAGAAACTCTCATATACCCGTCCTCCTCCCCCTTTCCTCCCCCCATATTAATACCTTTTTATATGTGGATGGTAGCATTGTTATAACTGATATACAGATAGTGAAACCTAGCTACTAAACATTGTCAATGGTTTACAGTATGGTTTACATTTTAGACTGTACACTTTTATAAATATTGATGATATTTACTATGTCCTATGTCCATCACTGTATGGTAATGAAGAACATTTCCACTGACCACTAAATACCCCCTGTTTAATCTATTCTGTTCCTCTCTCCCCATCCCCCTGGAGCCCATGACAACCCCCTGGCTGGACTCGTAGGATGACAAGATTCATAGTTACATGCAACAAGAGGTCTTGACACACTGGTTTGTCCTCCCCTATTAGGAACCACCCTTGCTCTTGAGAGACCCTTGCCTGTCTATGTCTGAACAGATCGCTCCTCCCAAAGATGAGAGTCCAACTTTTTCCCACTCATTATGTGGGTCTCTGCCCACTGATACAACACATTATGACACACTCCCTAGAAGCCTGCTCCAGGTGTGCCCTGTCCCGAATGCTCTCCCCAACCAACATCCTAAACCAGTGACCCTTCCTTGTCATATTGCCATAAGAGCATTCCCACCTCTGTACTTTCAACCTCATACCCACAAATCCCCAGTATTCACCTGGGGATTTAATTCTAAGAGAAGAGGCATACTGCTCAGAAAAGGGGCAGAGGTTTCCCAGTTATCTTGATTATCAAAATGGTTCAGGTAGATCACATATTCAGCTAGATGTGCACTGGATAGCAATGTTGTAAAAGTTTAAAACATAATACACAATTTAAAATATTATTGTGATAGCAACTCATGTACCCACCATTGGAAAAGGTATTCAACAAGAATAAAATGTTTGAGGAAATTGATGTTCATTTCTCTTAAGAATTTTTTTTTAAAGTTTTTAATCATTTTAAGATAAAACTTTTCAAGTATGTATTACATATATGTGTTGATAATAATTTCACCTTTTCTTGATGACACAGAGTCATAACAATAGACAATTAATTATCAGAAGATGATGTGATATATTGATGTTCTCTAGGCTGGGCTGGCTGTTCCTACATTCAAATGTCTTGGATACTGTATTCTATTCAGCTTTTCAGTCTCTTTTTCAGGCCATCACTTCTGAATTGTTAATAAGCTATGAACTGGGAAATCAAATAATCAAAATTATTAAAATCTCACATAAAAACAAATACATGAGCTCTAATGTATAGACTTTGTGACTTAAGTGGGTTGTTGAGAGGCATTTTTAAAAAAATCTATTACAAGTTTCTCAGATGTGTTCCATTTTGATGAGATTGCCAGATTATCTCTGGATGAATACGGAATTGCACATAAATATTTAAACAAGTTCTTTTGACTATTAACAGAAATACATAACTAAACATTAGTATCACTGCCTTTATAAACAAAGTATTCTATAACTTTGAGGTAACATTGGGTAATATGGTTAACATTCCAGTTTCGCCACTCCCCCAATGAACATAAACAAATGTTGTATGAGTAATATCAGTTTGTACAAAAAAGAAGAAAAAAATTGAGGTGCAATCATGTCATACTTAATGCATGCCTGCTTCTAGTATTTTCAAAGACAATACTTTTAAAAAATCTGTAGTTAAAATAAGTCTTTTGCATTTTCAGTCTGAGAATTCCAGGTACTTAGAAAATTTTGTAAATACACATACATGCAAATTCTTCCTATATACAAATTTTCACAAAATTAAGAAGCTGCAAACAAATTAGAAGGATCATGGTGAATTTGACAAGCTACATTTAAATGCTTTTACCACTGACATGTTCCTGAATATAGCGGTCACAGTAGTTTTAATAAATTTTCTACATGGCTTTTAATAAAATTTTCTCTTTTAGCCCTAAAAGTCACTAGAAGTCTTCCAAAATTCCGATTTAAGAATTCAAGATGTTCTCAAATCACTACTCATATTTAAGGCCACTTTAGTGAAAGCATTGCAGCAAGAACATAAAACAATAGCATATTTTAAAATAATTTTTTATGTTCAAAGAAGTTTTAGAATACATAAATGTTACATAAAAACTATAAGGATTCTCGTATGCCCCATTCCCTCCCCCTCACACACTTTCACACATTAACAACATCCTTTATTAGTGTGGTACATTTATTACAATTGATGAACCCATATTGAAGCATTGTTACTAACCATAGACTACAGTTTACATTATAGTTAACACTTTGTCCCACACAATTTTGTAAGTTATGACAAAACATACAATGGCTTGTTTCTGTCACTGCAATATCATGCAGGACAAATTCAATGTCCTGAAAATGCCCCCATATTACACCTATTCTTCTCTCTCCCATCCCTCAGAACCTCTGGTTGTCACTGCCTTTACATCAATGTAAAGTGCCTTTACATCCATTGGTAGAATAATCATAAGTCTATAGTAGAATAATAATAAGTTTACTTTATTCCATTGTTCATTCCCCAATCTTGAGGATTTGGGGATGGTGATGCCCATTGTGCTTCTAATTGAGAGGGGGCCTATATCCCATGGGGCAGATGGATGGAGCTAGCTTGCTTTCAGTTGCAGAGACTCTCTGTTCCTTGGGATGGGTGTTGTCCATCATCATTTCCTTGTTAGTTGTCCTGGGTGAATCCAATGAACTGGAGAGTATGTGTTGCAACTCTGCTGAAATTCAGGGCTCAAGTGGCACATGGACAGACCAAAGATTTAAGTCTCTGGGATATATATTTTCAAGTATAGTGCTAATTATAGGTTCAAATAGGTTCAAATGTGTAGGGAACTATAAATGAGTCTAACTATGTTAAACTAGGGAGCATAAATTCCAAAGTAAGGCCCATTGACAGGGTGCCAAATTCCTGAGCTGTCTGCCCTGTTTATAGTTTCTGGATATCTCTAGATCCCTCAAGAGCCCTGCTATTTGAGGCTCTGTTTACTGTGACAGTCAATGAGATTTTGCTGAGACTTGCATAAGCATAACCTCTGGAATGACCTCCCAACTCACTTTTAAATCTCTTAGCCATAAAAACTCATTTGTATTTACTATTTCCCCCTTTTGGTGAAGGTCTTTTTCCAAATGCATTGCTAGTTGGTGCTTGGTAATTATCCCTCGGTGCCAGGAAGGTTCACCCTGGGAGACATGTCCCACACCAGGGGGCAAGTAGTGCATTTACATGCTGAATTTGGCTTAGAGAGAGGCTACATTTGAGCAATAAGGAGGCTTTCAGGAAGTAACACTTAGGCTGTATATAATATTAGGCCAAGTTTCAATTTCACAAGGAAAAGTTCATAAGTAAAATCACCAATGTCAAGGGCCTAGCATAATTGTCTGCCTTCCTTCACTAGACATTGCCCTTGCACTTGGGGGATTCTTGTTTTCCTATTAGAGAATGTAGCAGAACTCCCCAGGATGGGAATTCAACATTCTTTTGGTTATTGTGTGGATCTCCACCCACTGAGACAATGTCCCATGAACACTTGAACATATATCTCTTAGAGGCATGCCTCAGGTGAGCCCCTTCCCATGCATCCCCACATCACTCACACCCCATACCAGTGATCCTCCCCTACCACTGCTGTGACCCTTGTGTGATCCAAAACCTTTCCAAAAATGAAGCCAACAAAATTAATAAGAAAATGAAATAATAATTTAAAAAATAATCAATAAAATACCAAAAAAATTTAAAACGATTTAAAATAATAAAAAATTGTTTAGACATTGTGTCTTTCATCATTGTAGATCTATTGTCTTGTAGGTTCAGTGACATTTTCTTCCATATATTCCCCTGGTGTCTTATTTTTTTGATTTTATCTTCAAAGAAGCTTTAGGATACCGAAAAGTTATATAGAGAATACAGGTGATTCCCATATATCCAATGTCTTCCCTCTTTCCCCATCTCCCTTTTTATTAACATTTTACATGCGGATGGTACATTTGTTACGATTGATGTACAAATATTGAAGCATTGCTACTCACCATGGTCAATGGTTTACATCATGGTTTACATTTTGGATTGTACACTTTTATAGGTTTTGATAAATTTTGAAGTAGCCTGTATCCATTATTGCAAGATCATGCTGAACAATTCTAATGCCCTTAAAATGCCCTACATTCCATCTGTTTTATTTTTCCTTACCCTTCCCCTCAGAACTTGTGGTAATCACTGTTTCAATTTTTGAAGAATAAGATTCATAGTAACTTGCAATAATATTGAGGACTTGACATATTGGTCTGTTTTCTTTAATTAGGCACTGTCTATGTTCTTGAGGGATTCTTGTCCCTCAAATTTAGAACATAGCAGGACTTCCCAGGATGGGAGTTTAATATTGTCTTGTTTACTGTGTGGGTTTCCACCCACTGATATAACACACAATGAGAAAATGAACACTTAGATATTCTACAGAAGTTTGCCCAGGTGCACCCTATCCTGTATACCTCCCCACATGTGACACCCTCCACCAGTAACACTTCCCTGCCATATTTGCCAAAAGAACATTTCCAACATTACAGGTTTAACCACAGACCTGCAAATCCGAAGTTCATCTGCTCCTTCCTCCGACCCTGCCCCCAGGCTATGGATAGTCCAACCCAACACCGCCACCTGACTCCCCCTCACAGACCAGTGCCGCCAAGCCCAATCAAGTCACCGCACCACTGTCACACCTATCCACTGCCCAACCACACCCTTCCTTCTTATCATAGATTTTTCCCTTATGGGCATTGGCTCACCACCATCTACTTCCTTTCTGTCTCCTGTAAACCTATCTTCCAGAAGCTAGCTCTGTGAGTCTGCTCAATTTGCTTAATTCATATCAGTGAGGTCATGTAATATTTGTCCTTCAGTTCCCAGCTTAATTCACTCACTATAAGGTCTTCAAGAGTCATCCATGTTATCATGTGTATTAATACTGCATTCCTTCTTACAGCTGAGTAATATTCCATTATATGTATATACCACAGTTTGCGTATACAATCATCTGTAGATGGACATTTGGGTTGTTTCCAACTTTTGGCAATAGTGAATAATGCCACTATGAATACTGGTGTGCATATATCTCTTTGTGCCCCTGTTTTCAATTCTTCTGGGTATATACTTCCCAGTGGGATTGCTAGATCATATGGCAGTTCTATAGTTAGCTTCCTGAGGAACTGCCAAACTGTCCTCCACGATGGCTGCACCATTCTACATTCCCACGAGCAGTGGATGAAGGTTCCCATTCTTCCACATCCTCTCCAACACTTATAGTCATCTACTTTTTTAATATCCACCCGTCTAATGTGTGTAAGATGATATCTCATTGTGGTTTTGATTTGCATTTCCCTAATAGCTAATGATGAACATCTTTTCATGTGTTTTTAGTCATTTTTACTTCTTTGGAGAAGTGTCTATTCAAATCACTTTCCCATTACTTAAGTGGGTTGTTTGTCTTTTTATTTTTGAGGTGTAGGATTTCTTTATATATGCTGGGTACTAGGCTCCTATCAGATATATGGTTACCAAATATTTTCTCCCATTGAGTAGGCTGCCTTTTCACTTTCTTGACAAGTTCCTTTGAGGTGCAAACGTTTTAAATTTGAAGAGGTCCCATTTATCTATTTTTTCTTTCATTGCTCGTGCTTTGTGTGTAAAATTCATGAAACTATTTCCTAATAGAAGATCCTGTAAATGCTTCCCTATATTATCTTACAAGATCTTTATGGTCTTGGCTCTTATATTTAGATCTTTGATCCATTTCAAGTTAATTTTTGTATAAGGTGTGAGATGGTATTTGTATTAGTCAGGGTTCTCTCGGGAAACAGAATCAGCAGGAGATATCTATCAATAATATGAAATTTTTTTTTGCAAGACAAAATATACTTTATTATGACAGTTTATGCACACAGTGCTGTAGATAAGGCATGCTACTAGGAAACTGCATATAATCAAAGACCAGTATATGCAAAGGAATGGGAATGAAGGCCAGTTTTTAATGATTGAAGATTTAGTCAAAGGTTAAGGGAAGATGAGAAAAAATTGTGTCCACTTATCTCAAATGCAAAATTATACTTAATCAGAGACCTATGCCTCTAACCAAGAGAGCCCAAATGCAAATAAGAGGAACTTAATCTTAACTGTACTCAGAAGTTACTTCTAATATCAAAGACAGGAAGATTTCACTAATTAAATTGAAGCAAATTTTCTTTCTAAATAAAGACCTAGAAAATGAGCACTCAAAATTCCACTCATTCATTTAAATTATTAGTCAATCTTAGTGCCATTTATTCTGCCAGAAGCAAATACTAGAATATCTAAAAGTAGTTTGAGTAAGGAAACATTTACATTTTAATACTTCATAATGTCATAAATTTTGGAATAAAATAATACCCTGAGTCAAATTTAATCCCTTTCTACTGAGGGGACCAAGTACAGTTTCAATTTCAGTAGCTGAACTTCTAAGGGAAAATCTGAAAAAATAATGCAAATGAGAGAGATCTAGTCTTTCGTGATACTATTAGGCCCTACAGACTTGTCAAAACCAATGCAAAACTGAAGAGGGGCAAAGCTTAAATGTGTTGTAAAGTAGTATTTTTAGACAGGCTGTTTTATTTCCCACCTTTCTTAAAAATAGATGCAGATTAAATGCTTCCTGCATGAGTGCACACTGACATTCTGTTCAACTGTTTTCTAAATGCAACACCATGAGGTTTAAACAGTATGCTCTGACTTCAACAGAGTAATATCTTATACATAGTCAATTTAGCTTAGAGAGGAAAAAGAAACACTACTATGAAAATTACTTATCAAATATTCCTCTCGTAAAAAGTGATTTTTTAACTAACACAGGACCAAAAACATCCAACTATTTCTTTATTTATATTACTATGCTTAAGTTACAAGAAAAAAAAGACAACCAGCAGTTCTGCCCCATTTCAGAAAAACTTTCCAATCAACACTAATTACGTGGTGATAAATAATTAGGAATGGTAACATCTTTGGGTCAAGACTGACAAGGAAGAATGGGCTCTGGTGCTACGGTTCATCTCCAACAAGAATATGGCACAATGGCCAGCACAAGCCATACTAACACTGAACCTTTAGCGCTGGTTACAAATTCGGATCTCTTCTCTGAAGCTAGCAAATCAGGTGAAAATACTGGGTTTAAAAAAAAGTTTTAAAATGAAGCAGAAATAAGTTTAAAAAACATGCTCTTGACATACTTTCCTCTTAAAATTTACATAAAACACACTATTTTTCACTCTAATAGCCCAGATTTCCCCCTCACATAGCCCACAACATAGCTGCAGATAAGACTATTTTGCCTCGAGATGTAAACATAAGGAAAAAAAATAACAGCATCTGCATAATATTCTCTCTACACACAGCTGTTGGATGGAAAATAGAAAATTTAAAAAAATTTAAAAAAAAAAAAAAGAAGAAAGAAAGATTCCATCTTAGATTCTCACAACCTCTTGTCCCACAGTTCATGAATCCGACTCTGATGCTAAGGTGACAGTGTATGTAAGTAGATTTTTGTTTTCAGTGAAGGAGACCTGGGAAAAGATGGTATTTATTTCTTTTTCTTCAAGAGTTATCAGATGGTACATGCTCCTCAAAGCCCTCACTCTCTCGAACTAGAGCTCGTTCCAGGATCACACACCCTTCCTTATAGCGCTGGCTGTCTTCAGTGGCAAACTCATAGATCCATCCCAGTTTGCTATTGCAGTTTTTGCAGCTTACATCTCGAACCATGTGGCGGCCAGTGAGCATGACCTGGTCTTGAACTTCACTGTACTGCAGGTTAACTACCTTGTTAAAAAGAAATGCTCTGCCAGTGGCGCCAGTGAAACGAGTGGAGATGAGTTCTGAGCGGTTGGTCAGGATCGTATCGCAGTTTGCACAAGAAAACAGACGAGTACCACCAATATGATCAAGGAAAATTCTGCCCATTTTTATAGCTGAAGTTTTAAAAACCTACAGAGGGGTGCCCAACACCGAGGTGGCAGCAGCAGCACGCCCAGCAGCGACAAGCGGGGGGAGGCGTCCCGCAGCGGGGACAGATGCTCCACCTGGCCGGCGGAGGCCGGAAGCCGCGCGGGCGCCCCTGCAGCCGAGGCCAATAATATGAAATTTTAAAAGAGTCTCTCACGCGACCATGGGGATGCACAAGTCCAGGTTCTGCAGGCAGGCTGCAAACCAGTGGCTCCGATGAAAGCCCGTTGAAAGGTCGTTGATGAGTTTCTGGGAGAAGTTGCCTGTCCAACAAGGAGCTGGGAAATTCTCTCCGAATGTTGAAATCACTTCCACTTTTAAGTCATTCAACTGATTGGATAAAGGCACCACCCATTGATAATGTAATCTCCCTGATTGATGCAGATGTAATCAGCCATCCACGCAGTAAACTCACTGATGATTGAAGTCCATATAAATGCTCTTGTATTACAATTAGCCCAGTGCTTGCTGGAACAAACACCTGGACACAACTACTTGGCCGAGTTGACACATTAGCCTAACCATCACAGTCCACCCCTTGTCAACTCGGCAATCATACACATTACTCTAAACCATACTTAGTCTCTAAGTAAAAACAATAACAGACAAACATACATATATATTTTCGCCTAACAATGTTCAACTCCCCTGCGTACAACTGGAAACGCATTAATTCCCCACAGAACAGGGTGCAAGTCCTTGGATGATAGTCACTCTTAAACTCGACATCCTGAAATATTATGATGTGGGATTAATACAACTTTTCATGATAGGGGAAAAGATTGGGGAAGAAAACAAAGAAATTCATTTTGTGTACATACACAATCCTACTCATAACAAAACATGGAAGAAGGGTTCATGACCATTACAATCCTCGTTTCTGTAACTGGTCACGTGGTCGAAGTTCATATTTATCACTACCTTCTTCCACTACCCATTCCATGTTCCCGTTACCTTCAGCAAGCACTTCAGCTGGCTGTGGTTCTTTGCCTGGTGGGGTGACCCAAACTTTCATTCTCGAAGATTCTGGGCCATTGTTAGTCCTGCTTGAATTGGTTTGTTGCAATTTTCCATTGACTTTAATCACAGGGCATGGCAGGACTAGGAGATGCCCTAGAGGATCCCCTGCATTCCAGGCAAACTCTTCTTTACCCCCATTATGTAGATGTAGTCCTATTTCCCCTTGATAGTCAGGATCAATCACCCCAGCCAGTACAGTAATTCCCTTCTTTGCCTGTTGATTTACAGGTAAGAGGAGCCCAAAGTGGCCAGGTGGTAGTCTTAACTTCCAGTTCAATGGAATCACTGTTATGTTCCCAGGTGGCAGCACTCCTCCTCTTGGGACTAAAACCTGTAGACCAGCAGAGCTTAAGGTTTCAGGGACAGGAAGCAAAAATTTTCCTAGTGGGTCACTAGGGGTAATAGTGAGTGGTGCCACTCCCATTTCCACCCCTTGATCCCTGGACCCATGAATCCTGGCTATGGGAGAAACAGCACCATAGAGAGGACGCTGATTCAGAGCATACACAGCCTCCTGGAGAACATTGCCCCAGCCCTGCAAGGTATTGCCGCCTAGTTGGTGCCTTCAAAAGGCCATTCCACCGTTCTATTAATCCAGCTGCTTCAGGGTGATGGGGAACATGGTAAGACCAGTGAATTCCATGGGCATGTGCCCATTCCCGCACATCATTTGCTGTGAAATGGGTTCCTTGATCAGAAGCAATGCTGTGTGGAATGCCATGGCGGTAGATAAGACATTCGGTAAGTCCACGGATGCTAGTTTTGGAAGAAGCATTGCATGCTGGAAATGGAAACCCATAGCCAGAGTATGTGTCTATTCCAGTTAAAACAAATTGCTGCCCCTTCCATGATGGAAGTGGCCCAATGTAGTCCACCTGCCACCAGGTAGCAGGCTGGTCACCTCGAGGAATGGTGCCATATCTAGGGCTGAGTGTGGGTCTCTGCTGCTGGCAGATTGGGCATTCAGCAGTGGCTGTAGCCAAGTCAGCCTTGGTGAGGGGAAGTCCATTTTGCTGAGCCCATGCATAACCTCCATCCCTACCTCCACGGCCACTTTGTTCATGAGCCCATTGGGCAATGACAGGAGTGGCTGGGGAAAGAGGCTGAGCATTAGCCACAGAGCGGGTCATCTTATCCACTTGATTATTAAACTCTTCCTCTGCCGAAGTCACCCTCTGGTGAGCATTCACGTGGGACACAAATATGTTCATGTTTTTTGCCCACTCAGAAAGATCTATCCACATAGCTCTTCCCCAGACCTCCTTGTCACCAATTTTCCAATTATGCTCCTTCCAGGTCCCTGACCATCCAGCCAAACCATTGGCAACAGCCCATGAATCAGTGTACAAACGCACCTCTGGCCATTTCTTCCTCCAAGCAAAATGAACAACTAGATGCACTGCTCGAAGCTCTGCCCACTGGGAGGATTTGCCCTCACCGCTATCCTTCAAGGATGTCCCAGAAAAGGGCTGCAGTGCCGCAGCTGTCCACTTTCGGGTGGTACCTGCATATCGTGCAGAGCCATCTGTAAACCAGGCCCGAGTTTTCTCATCCTCAGTCAACTGATTCTAAGGGACTCCCCAAGAGGCCAAAGCTGTGGGCTGGGAAAGAGAAGGTAACACGGCAGGGATGGTGACCATGGGCATTTGGGCCACTTCCTCATGTAACTTACTTGTGCCTTCAGGACCTGCTCGAGCCCTATCTCGTATATACCACTTCCACTTTATTATGGAGTGCTGCTGTGCACGCCCAACTTTATGGTTTGGTGGGTCAGACAATACCCAGCTCATGATAGGCAACTCAGGTCTCATGGTAACTTGATAGCCCATGGTTAAGCGTTCAGTCTCTACTAAGGCCCAGTAGCAAGCCAAAAGCTGCTTCTCAAAAGGGGAGTAGTTATCTGCAGAGGATGGCAAGACTTTGCTCCAAAATCCTAAGGGTCTGCGTTGTGATTCCCCTATAGGGGCCTGCCAAAGGCTCCAGACAGCATCTTTATTTGCCACTGAAACTTCCAGCACCATTGGATCTGCTGGATCATATGGTCCAAGTGGCAGTGCAGCTTGCACAGCAGCCTGGACCTGTCGCAGGGCTTCCTCTTGTTCCAGTCTCCAATCAAAACTAGCAGCTTTTCTGGTCACTCAGTAAATGGGCCGCAGTAACACACCCAAATGAGGAATGTGTTGTCTCCAAAATCCAAAGAGGCCAACTAAGCATTGTGCCTCCTTTTTGGTTGTAGGAGGGGCCAGGTGCAACAGCTTATCCTTTACTTTCGAAGGGATATCTCGACAGGCCCCACACCAATATTATCATCATCCCATATGTCTCCGTCCCAATCCTCGGGACTCCACTCCTTTCCAATCAATGCCTTCACTTTAATTGCAGAAACCCTGCGAGGTTGAGATTTTAGTTTCCTCTGTAATTCTGTTACTCGTACAATGAGAGACTGCGTTTGATTCTAAGATATCTCAAGTCTGTGGCTACAGGAGACAAGATTTTCTTTCAAGGCACACATAGAAACTTTCATATCATTCATGCGGCATTTAAGTTTCAAATTTGAAGACTTTAGCTCATCCCTTTCTTTTGTAACTGTATCCAGAGTATCTAGGAGGAGCCAGCCAACATCATTATATATTTTTTACTCCACAAAATTCTGTTAAAGTGTTGAAAACACTCTCACCCAGATCCTTGCTTCTTATAAGCGTGGAAATCGGGGAATCCAATGATGCTATTTTGCGTATCTCTATTGCCAGCTCACGCCATGGACTGTTAGCAACCTCATTATTGGAAAGGGAGTCATTAGTACCCGTGAGTCCAATTAGAGTGGAGAGCCACCTCAGACATCCCATGTTTAAGACTCTGTTCCTCAAGAACCACTCCCGGTACCAGCTGTATTAGTCAGGGTTCTCTTGGGAAACAGAATCAGCAGGAGATATCTATCAATAATATGAAATTTTAAAAGAGTCTCTCACGTGACCATGGGGATGCACAAGTCCAGGTTCTGCAGGCAGGCTGCAAACCAGTGGCTCCGATGAAAGCCTGATGAAAGGTCGTTGATGAGTTTCTGGGAGAAGTTGCCTGTCCAACGAGGAGCTGGGAAATTCTCTCCGAATGTTGAAATCACTTCCACTTTTAAGTCATTCAACTGATTGGATAAAAGCACCACCCATTGATAATGTAATCTCCCTGATTGATGCAGATGTAATCAGCCATCCACGCAGTAAACTCACTGGTGATTGAAGCCAATAAATACTCTTGTATTACAATTAGCCCAGTGCTTGCTGGAACAAACACCTGGACACAACTACTTGGCCGAGTTGACACATTAGCCTAACCATCACAGTATTCCTCTATCATTCTTTTGGATATGGATATCCAGTTCTCCAAGCACCATTTGTTGAAGAGTCCATTGTCTCCCAGTTGAATGGGCTTGGTGGCCTTGTCAAATATCAGTTGACTGCATATGTGAGGATCTATATCAGAATTCTCATTTTGGTTCCATTGGTTAGTAAGTCTATCCTTGTGCCAATAACATGCAGTTTTGACCAGTGTAGCTTTGTAGTATGTTTTAAAGTCAGGTAGTGTGATTCTTCTGATTTCATTTTTCTTTTTCAATATGTCTTTGGCTATTTGAGGCCACTTGCCCTTCCAAATAAATTTCATAGTAAGCTTTTCCAATTCAGTAAAAAATGCTGTGGTAGTTTTATTGGGATTGTGTTAAATCTGTAAATTAGTTTAGGTATGATAGACATCTTAATGATGTTTAGTTTCTATACATGAACAGGGATCTCACTGATTGCTAAAGTAAATATTGCTTCAAAAAGCAGGGCTCCTGAGGGCGCTAGAGACACCCAGACACTATAGCCAGGGAAGACAGCTCAGGAGTTTTGTGCCCTGCCAGTGGGCCCTACTTTGGAATTTATGCTCTCCAGTGTGACAGAGTTGGTCTCAGTTTTGGTTTCCCTACATATGGCTCTTCTGACCCTTCTACTTGAACCTGTAGTTAGTACTGGAGTTGATAGGTGTAAGTCCAAGAGACTTAAATCTTTGGGCTTTCCATGTGCCAGTTGCACCCTGAATCTCAACAGCATTGCAACACCTACTCTCCAGTTCATTGGACTCACTGAGGATAACTAAGAAGGAGATGATGATGGACAACAACCATTCCAAGGAACAGAGAGAGTCAGCAACTGCAAGCAAGATAGTCCCATCCATCTGTCCCATGGGAACCAAGCCCCCTCTAAATGAGAGGCAGAGTGGGCATTACCATCCCAGAATCCTCAGTATTGGGAAATGAATGATGGACTAGAGTAGACATTGTTATTCTACTACAGACTTATTGTGAATCTAGCAATGGAGGAAGTGTTATCATTGATGTGGAGACAGTGGCCACTGGAGGTTATGAGGGGATGGAGAGGGAAAAGTAAGTGTAATATGGGGGCATTTTCAGGACTTGGGAATTGTCCTGAATGACATTGCAATGACCGATACAGGCCATTACTTAAAAAATTGTGTGGGAGAGAGTGTAAACTAGTATGTAAACTATAATCCATGTTTAGTGGCAATGCTCCAAAATGTGTTCATCAATTGTAACAAATGTACCACACTAATGAAGAGTGTTGTTAATGTGAGAAAATGTGTGAGGGGAAAATATGGAATCCTTCTTATATTTTTATGGATCATTTGTGTAATCTAAGTATCTTTTTTTCCCAAAAGTATATTTTTTAAAAATTAAGGGAGAAGATAGCAGCAAAGTAAGGAGCTCCAAGAGTCAGCTCGCCTACAGGGCAGTGAGTAATCACCCAGAGCTATCTAAATCACCTACTTGAGGTCTCCAGGAGACCAGAAGAGCATCTTGCACATCCTTGAAAGAATGGAAGGAGTTGACTGCCCGTCTGCAGAGGATTCATTAGTACAGCACTCCATGCTGCAGATGCGTGTGCCTATACTCCACTGGCAGTGCAAGCCACCACAGGAGAATTCCTAGGCTGGATTTGGAAGCTTCATATCCCAAAAAAAGGGGGAGGAAGAAATGGTTGGCCACCAACTGATTAGTAAATTTGATTGGCTAAAGTTTAATTCTAAGAACAGCTAAAGTTTGAACCTGTCCAAGTCAGAAAGAGGTTGATGGCCACGATTTTAACTCTGTCCCCAGTATGATGGGAAGTGGGGCTAACTGAAAATCACAGTGAAGGTAGGGACCAGCTTCTTTCCAGCAAGATCAGATTGCAGCCTTAGCCTAGGCTCTAGCTCCACCTTCTGCAGGGAAGAAGCTGGGGGGACCTGTACTAGCCTCCCTGGCTAACTGCAGGCATGTTCAGCCCACAGGAACTGGTTTGTTGAACACCTTATATTCAATCTCTACACTTCCACCCCCATAGGATAGTAGGGGGCAGGTATTTCCTCAGCTTCTCAGAGCAACTACAAGCACTTTTACCCTGCACATACTCAACTGTTGTTCACCTGTGGCACCATCCCCACCCCTGATAGGATAAGAGAGGGATTGTGCTTCCCTAGCCTCTCTGAGTAACTGCAGGTGATTTGGTCCACACAGACTGAATAGTAGGACACCTGTAGATCCATCCCTGCCCCCAGGTAGGATAGAAGGGGAGCTGAGTTTCTTCAGTTTTTCTGGGCAATTGCAGGCAATTTTGGCCTGCATGGCTGGACAGTGGGTGCCTTCAGATCACCACAACCCCCAATAGGATGGGAGAGTGCTGGTGTTTCCTCAGCCTCTCTGGGCAATGGCAGATACTTTTAGCATACAGGGCCTGAACTGTTGGGTACATATGCATCCACCCCCAACCTCTAATAGCCCACACCCCCAATAGGATAGGAGGGAGCTGGTGTTTCCTCAGCCTCTCTGGGCAATGGCAGGCAGTCTCAGCCTGCACGAACTGGACTGTTGGGTGCCTGTAGTTCTACCCCCACTCCCTAATAGGATTGGAAGGAGCTAGTGTTTCCTTAGCCTATCCAGGCAATGGCAGGTACTTTCGCCCTATAAGGACTGAACTCTTGGGTGCCTATGGATCCACACCCAATATCTAATAGGATAGGAGGGGACTGGTGTTTCCTCAGCCTCTCTGGGCAATGGCAGGTACACTTGGCTTACAGGGACTGAACTGCTGGGTCCCTGTGGATCCACTGAACCCCCAATAGGGTAGGAAGGGGCTGGCGTTTTTCTCAGCCTCTCCAGGCAATGGTAGGCACTTTCGTCCTACATTAACTGAACTGTTGGGTGTCAGTGGTTCTGTTGCCACCTCTTAAAGGGCAGAAGGGACAGTATTCCCTCATCTTCTCAGGGCAACTGCAAGCACATTTGGCCCACACAGATTAGACTGTTGGGCACTCAAGAAAGCCCATCCTTACTCCTGGCAGGGAGGGGATTGGTGGTGCTATGTCAGTCTCCCTGGGCAACTGCAGTCATTTTGGACCCACACATCACAGATTGCTGCCCACACCTGCAGCTCCATCCCCACCCCAGGCAGGGGAGGAAGAGGGTGTGAAGCTTCATCAGTCTCTCCAGGAAACTACAGACAGTCTTGGCCTGCATGACTTGGATTATTACTCACAGCTGCGGCTCTGTCCCTACCCCCTGGCAGAGAAGAAAAGTGGGAAGAGCTTCATCAGTTCAGGGGGCAACACAGGTAGCTTCAGCCTCCACAACTTACAGCACTAAATGTATCCTTGGTTTCTATTACACAACCAGCAAGGGAGAAAGGGCAAGAAAGTGCTAATCTAAAGAGAGAAATTGCATCCAGAATAAATACATCTAATAAACTAGATGCGAAGAAACCAACAAAAAATTACAATACATACCAAGAAACCAGAAGATATGGCCCAGTTAAAGGAATAAGATAAGTCTCCAGATGACACAAAGGAGTCGAGCCATCTAATAATAAATATTCAAACAAATCTTAATAAATTCAACGAGATGGCTAAAGAGATTAAGGGTATTAAGAAGACACTGGGGGATTGTGGAAACATGGCTGGCTGACAGGTTAGGCAGATAAGGCTTTGGTCTCACCAAAACAACAAAGATAAAGCCAGAGGCTGCCTTGGGGTCCTGCTTTGGGGCATAGCAAACCAGGACATTGCTTACCAACTCCCAGAAGAGTGAGGGTCAGAGAGATGAAGAAGGCCAAACAAGTAATTGTGAGTAATTAAACCTCCCGGCTGCTGGGAAGGGTTCCCCTCCCTCACCCCTGAGATATTAAACTATGGTAAAACTCCTGGCGAATTGTATCTAATTGAGAGTAGAGCTGACAGCTACCTCCTCGGGAAGGTGCTCTGAGTCATCCAGGAGGGTAAAGAACAGATAGGGAAGCCAGGAATAATCGTGGATTGCTTACCTCGGCAGCCTGAAAGTGTCACACATACCCGGCCCTCAGAGTGGACAGATGAGGTGGAGCTCCTGGTCCCCGGCTCCAAACGGAAGTGTGACGGCAGAGTCCTTGTGAGGAAGAGGCGTCTTGGAGGGTGGAGAGTGATTTTTTTTGTGGTGAGTTTAGCCAGCTGGGCCCCCCTTGAATATCGGAAGGGTCCCCTACAGGGAGAGGGGAGAGGGATCGCCTTGGGCAGTTGGTCATGCCCAGACACCTAGGTAAAGAAAGGAATTATACTAGAGAGGAGGCAGAGACAGGCAGCCAATCAGCACCACTCCAGATGACTGCAGGGAATCTAACCTGCCTGAGGGAAAAGGGGTGGATAGCCTTCCGAAAGGTTAATTAAGCCAAGGAGGCAGAATAGCTCAGTGGAAGAATTCTTGCCTAGCATATATGAAGTCCTTGGTTTGGTTCCTGGCTCTTCCTTGAGAAATGATCCACCAGGTTATCAGGCATCCAGCTGAAACTCTATGACAGGGAACAGAGACTTTTTCTTTGTATTAGCTTTCCTTGGATCTCTTATTTTTTAAAAAAGGTTCATTTTCTTTTATTTCCATTATTTCACTCAATAAAACCCAGTTCAAAACCTGCAGAGGTCAGGCTGCAGGGTGAGTGATTGAGGAATACCAGCAGTCTGAGAACATCCTTAGGGGTCTAAGAGAGAAGGCTGTTTTTCTGTGTTAATTTTTTCTTCTTCTGTTTCCTTTTTAAAAAACATGTCACTGCTGTTTTGTTTCTTGCTTGTTTTGTATCCCCTTCCTTTTTTCTCTGCTTGTTTATTTTTCTTTTTTTCCCTTTCTTTTCTTTTGGTTATTGATTTACTCTACCTAGGCTATTTCTTTTCACTCCTTCATCTTTATATCTTTTGTTTTCTGTTGTTGTTCTTTCATTCCACCTCTTTTATTTGGTCTCCAATTTTTCTTGTTTGTATTTCTCCCTCTCTCTTTTTTTCTTCGTTTACTTTCTCTTTTTTACTTTTTTCTTTCTCTCTTCTCTCTTTTTCCCCCTCTTCTTGCCATTCCAACCTTTTAATTCATTCTATATATTTTTCTCTATTCTGTCTCTTGTTTCATTGTTTCTATTCCACTTTCCTAATCGCATTCCTCTGAGCTTCTTACTTGTGTTAAATTTTCAATTTCCTAGGTCTTGTATGATTGTTCTCTTACATTTTACTATTACCATTACTATTATTCTTTTTGTCTTCCAATCTCTTTCCTTTTCTCTGGTCCAATTTTTTTTTTCTTTCAAAGGAACATAGGCAGATCTCTCTCACAAAAAACGGCTGAGTTGGGGCAAGATACTGAGTGAGCTGTTAAAGGAACCCACAGAGCAGGAGACTTCAGGGCATTGATCCAGAGGTTGCTGGATCAATGGTGCTGCTGGCTTTCTCAGTTGTTCTGTTTCCTTGATTTCCCCATTTCTGAGTATACTGATTTTGTCTACCAACACTACCTCTATGGCTTCCTTCATCTTTCTATCTTCTGCTTTCTCTTGTGGTTCTTACATTCCACCTCTCTTTGTTTAGTCCTCAATTTTTCTGGTTTTTATTTCTATCTCATATATCCTGTTTTCTTCCTTTTATTACCTTTTTTATTTTTGTATTTTCTTTTCTCTTTCTCTCTCTCCTTTTCGTTCTGGCCTTTTACTACATTCAATGTATTTTTCTCTATTTGGTTTCCCATTTCATTGTTGGTACTCCACTTTGTTATTCCTATTACTCTACACTGCTTACATGAGTTAAATATTCATTTTCCAATGTCTTATACGGTTCCTTTTCTAACAATTACTACTACTATTGCCATTATCCTTTTCTTTGTTTTTTTTTTTACCTCTTTCAATTTCTCTAGCCATAATGCTTTCTTTCAAGAGAAAATAGACAACAGCAAGGAAATAGAATAAGAACAAAATGTCAAAGAGAAAACTTAACACATACACAAAACAGCAACTAAATAAAACCCTAGAGTAAAGAGAAAAGATAATAAACTGAATAAACCCATCAAGATAAAAAGATGACCAGACAGCAACAAAAAATTACAAACCATACTAAGAAACAGGAAGATATGGCCCAATCCAATGAACAAACTAAAAACCAGGAAGAGATGCAGAACATAGAACAACTAATCAAAGCTGTCCAAACAAATATCATGGACTAACTTAATGAAGTGAAGGAAGAGATTAAGGATATAAAGAAGACACTGGGAGAACATACTGGAGAAATTGTAAACATACATAAAAAGATAACAGATATGATGGTGATGAATGACACAATCCAAGAAATAAAAAATACATTGGAGGCACATAACAGCACATTTGAACAGGCAGAGGAAAGAATTAGCAACGTGGACAACAGTACATCTTAAATCAAACAGATAGTAGAACAGATAGATAAAAAGATAGAAAACTCCAGCAGGGACATAGGGATTTGAATGACAACACAAAATGTACAAACATATGCATTATAGGCATCCCAGAGGGAGAAGAGAAGGGAAAGGCGACAGAAGGAGTGTTGAAGGAAATAATGTCTGAAAACTTCCCAACCCTACTGAGGGAAAAGGATGTACATGTCCAGGAACCACAGTGCACCCCAAACAGTATAAATCCCAACAGGCCTACTCCAAGACATACACTTGTCAAACTGTCCAATGCTCAAGACAAAGAGGAAATATGGAAAGCAGCAAGAGAAAAGAGATCCATCACATAAAAGGGAAGCTCAATAAGATTAAGTATTGATTTCTCATCTGAAACCATGGAAGCAAGAAGGCAGTGGTATGACATAGTTAAGGTACTAAAAGAAAAAAACTTCCAGCTAAGAATTTTCTATCCAGCAAAGCTGTCATTCAAAAATGACGGAGAGTTAAAATATTCATAGATAAACAGAAATTAAGAGAGTATGCCAATAAGAAACCTGCCTTTCAAGAAATACTAAAGGGAGTTCTTCAGGTTGAAAGGAAAAAACAGGAGAGAGAGTTGGAGGAGAGTGCAAGAACAACTAAAACGACAAAAAGAGAAATAAAAACAACATATGACAAACATAAACCCAAAGAAAGTATGGCTAATGTAAGTAATTCCTTGAAAGTAATGACACTGAATGTTAATGGATTCAATTCACCAGCAAGAGACACAGATTGGCAGAATGGATAAGGAAATATGACCCATCTATATGTTGTCTACAGGAAACCCATCTTAGACCCATGGATGCAAGGAGGCTGAAAGTGAGTGGCTGGAAAACAATTTTACAAGCAAATAATAACCAAAAAAGGGCAGGAGTAGCTATACTATTATCAGACAAAATAGATTTTAAATGCAAACTATTGTAAGATACAAAGACGGACACTATATATTCATAAAAGGGGTAATCTTTCAAGAAGAAAAAACAATCATAAACATTTATGCATCTAACCAGGACACCTCAAAATACATAAGGCAAACACTGGAAAAACTAAGTGGAGTAATAGATGCCTCTACAATTATAGTGGGGGACTTTAATACACTATTATCAACAATAAACCATTTCAAAAAGATAATCAATAAGGAAACAAAGACCTTGAAAAATACATTAGAGGTTCTGGTCCTAATAGACATATACAGAACACTACACCCAAATATAGCAGGATATACATTTTTCTCGTGTGCACATGGATCATTCTCCAAGATTAGACCACATGCTATGCCACAGAAAAATTCTCAATGAACGCAGAAAGATTGAAATTATACAAAGTAATTTTCTGACCACAGTGGAATGAAACTGGAAATCAGTAAGGGCCAGAGAACCAGATTAGGCACAAAGATATGGAAGTTAAACAACACAGTCTTAGACAAACAATGGGTCAAGGGGGAGGTCGCAAAAGAAATCTTCAGCAAAACCTTTAGAGCTTATAAATGAGTTCAGTAAAATCACAGGTTATAAGACCAAGGCACAAAAATCAGTAGCATTTCCTTACACAAATGATGAGCAATCTGAGGAGGAAATCAAGAAAAAAATCCCATTTACAGTAAAAAAATAAAAGAATGAAATACCTAAGAATAAATTTAACTAAAGATGTAAATGACTTATACACAGAAAACTACACAATACTGTTAAAGGAAATGAAGGAAGATTTAAATAAATGGAAGAATATTCCCTGTTCATGGATAGAAATACTAAACATCATTAAGATGTCTATCCTCCCCAAACTGATCTACAGCTATAATGCAATCTCAATAAAAATCACCACAGCATTTTTTTTAAATGAATTTGAAAAACTAACTATGAAATTTGTATTATTCCTGATCTTAGAGGGAAAGCTTTTAGGATTTCACCATTGAATATGATTTTAGCTGTGGGTTTTTAATATTTACCCCTTATCATGTTGATGAGGTTTCCTTCTGTTCCTACATTTTGTAGTGTTTTTATCAGGAAAGGGTGCTATATTTTGTTGAATGTTTTTTTGTGTACATCTATAGAGATGATGTGATTTTTTTTCTTTTGATCTGTTTATGTGGTGTATTATATTGATTGATTTTCTTATGTTGAATCATCCTTTCATACAAGGGATGAAATCCACTTGGTCATGGTGTATAATTCATTTGATGTGTTGTGGAATAAGATTAGCAAGTATTTTGTTGAGGATTTTAACTTCTAGGTCCATTGGAGGGATTGGACTATAGTTTTGTTGTATATTTTGTTTGGCTTTGGTATTGAGTGATGTTGGCTTCATAGAATGAGTTAAGTAATGTTCCCTTCATTTCTATTTTTTGGAAGAGTTTAAGCTGGATTGGTGTTAGTTCTTTCCAGAATGTTTAGTAGAATTCATCTTTGAAGTCGTCTTGTCCTCAGCTCTTCTTAGTTGGGAGGTTTTTGATGACTGATTCTATTTTGTTACTTGTGATTGGTCTGTTGAGCTCATCAATTTTTTCTTTCATCAATGTAGGCTGCTCCTGTGTTTCTAGGAATTTGTCCATTTCCTCTAAATTATCCATCTTATTGGCACACAAGTTTTCAAAGTATCCTCTTATGATACTCTATTTCTGTGGAGTCAATGGTGAATATCCCCTTCCTCGTTTCTTATTTTATGTATTTGTACCCTCTCTCTTTTTTTCTTTGTTACTCTAGCTAGGGGTTTGTCAATTTTATTAATCTTCTCAAAGAACCAGCTTTTGGTTTTCTTTATTTTTTTCTAGTGCTTTATTATTTTCAATTTCATTTAGTCCTCCTCCAATCTTTGTTATTTCCTTCTTTCTACTTCCTTTGGGATTAGTTTGTTGTTCTTTTTCTAATTCCTGTAGGTGCACAATTAGAGCTTCGATTTTAGCTCTTTCTTCTTTTTTAATATAAGCATTTATGGCTATGAATTTCACTCTAAGTATAGCTTTTGCTGCATCTCATAGATTTTGATATGTGGTGTTGTCATTTTCATTCGTTTCAAGGTAGTTACTGATTTCTTTTGAGATTTCCTCCTTGACCCACTGTTTGTCTAAGAGTGTGTTGTTTAACTTCCATATCTTTGTGCCTAGTCTAGATCTGTATCCCTTACTGATTTCCAGCTTCATTCTATTGTGGTCAGAGAAATTACTTTGTATAATTTCAATCTTTCTGAATTCAATGAGAGTTGTTCTCTGACATAGCATGTGGATAATGACCCATGTGCACTGGAGAAGAGTGTATATCGCACTCTATTTGGGGGTAATGTTCTGTATATGTCTACCAGGCCCAGATCCTCTAATGTATTTTTCAAAGTCTTTGTTTCTTTATTGATATTCTGTCAAGATGTTCTGTCTAATGGTGATAATGGTTTTTAAAGTCCCCCACTATTATTGTAGAGGCATCTATTTCTCAACTTAGTTTATCCATTCTTTGTATCATGTATTTTGAGGCGCCCTGTTAGGTGCATAAATGTTTATGATTATTCTTTCTTCTTGATAGAATACCTGTTTCATTAATATATTGTGTCCATCTTTGTCTCTTACAACAGTTTTGCATTTAAAGTCTATTTTGCCTGATATTAGTATAGCTACTCTCACCCTTTTTTGGTTATTGTTTGCTTGTAAAATTGTTTTCCAAACATTCACTTTCAACCTCCTTGCATCCTTGGTTCTAAGGTGGTTTTCTTGTAGACAGCATATAGGTGGATCATATTTCCTTATCCATTCTACCAATCTGAGTCTCTTGACTGGTGAATTTAATCCATTAACATTCGGTGTTATTACTTTCAAGGAATTACTTACATTAGCTATACTTTGTTTGGGTTTATGTATGCTATATGTTGTTTTTATTTCTCTTTTTATCTTTTTATCTTTTTAGTTGTTCTTATACTTTCCTCCAACACTCTCTCTCCTGTGTTTTACTTTTTTTTTTACCTGGAAGTCCCAAGGATCAAACCCAGGTCCCTCTATATGGGAGATGGACACCCAACCATTTGAGCCACATCCTTCCCCCTGTGTTTTACTTTTGACCTGCAGGACTCCCTTTAGTATTTCTTGAAGTGCAGGTTTCTTATTGTCATACTCTCTTATTTCCTGTTTATCTATGAATATTTTAACTCTTCCTCATTTTTGAAAGCTTTGCTGGATGGAGAATTCTTGGCTGGATATTTTTTTTTCTTTTAGCACCTTAACTTTGTCATACCACTGCCTTCTTGCCTCCATAGTTTCACACGAGAAATCAGCATTTAATCTTATCGAGCTTCCCTTGTATGTGATTTTTCTCTTTTCTCTTGCTGCCCTCAGTATTCTCTCTTTGTCTTGAGCATTGGACGGTTTGACAAATATATGTCTTGGTTTAGGCCTGTTAGGATTTATACTGTTTGGGGTGTGCTGTGCTTCCTGGACATGTACGTCCATCTCCCTCAATAGGGTTGGGAAGTTTTCAGTCTTTATTTCCTTCAACACTCCTTCTGTCCCCTTTCCCTTCTCTTCTCCCTCTGGGATGCCTATAATGCATATGTTTGTGCATTTTGTGTTGTCATTCAAATCCCTATGTCCCTGCTGGAGTTTTCTATCTTTTTATCTATCTATTATAATATCTGTTTGATTTCAGTTGTACTGTCTTCCACATTGCTTATTCTTTCCTCTGCCTGTTCAAATGTGCTGTTATGTGCTTCCAGTATATTTTTGATTTCTTGGATTGTGTCATTCATCACCATCATATCTGTTATCTTTTTATGTATGTTTACAATTTCTTCAGTATGTTCTCCCAGTGTCTTCTTTATATCCTTAATCTCTTCCTGCATTTCATTAAGTTGATTCATGATATTTGTTTGGACATCTCTGATTAGTTGTTCCATGTTCTGCATCTCCTCCTGGATTTTAGTTTGCTCATTGGCCTGGGCCATGTCTTCCTGTTTCTTAATATGACTTGTAACTTTTTGTTGGTGTCTAGGCCTCTGTTTATCTTGATGGGTTTCTTCAGTTGATTAACTGCTCTCTCTACTCTATGATTTTATTTTGTTGTTTTTGAGTGTGGTAAGGCTTCACTTTGACACTTCATTCTTCTTATTCTATTTCCTTGCTGTTGTCTATGTTCCCTTGAAAAAAGTTTTGGGACAGAGAAAAGGAAAAAGATAGGAAGAGAAAAAAAATAGTAATAATAATAGTAAAAGTAGGAGAGGAACCATAGAAGACCTAGGAAATTGAATAAGTAACACAAGTATGAAGTACAGAGGAATAAGATTGGAAAATTGGAATAGAAACAATGAAACAGGAAACAGAATAGAGAAAAATATATAGAATGAATTAAAAGGCCAAAATGATGAGAAGAGGGGAAAGGAAAAAGGAAAAGAGGGAAAGAAAAAAGAAAGAAAGCAGAGAAAAAAGGAGAGAGAAATAAAAACAAGAAAAATTGAAGACTAAACAAAAAGAGGTGGAATGAAAGATATGATTTCAATATTTTTTACTTTATTGACATTTGCTTTATGACTCAACATATGGGCTGTCCTGGAGAATCCATGTACACTAAAGAAGCATGTGTTTTCTGTTTTCATTGGATGCAGTGTTATATCTATCTATCTATCTATCTATCTATCTATCTATCTATCTAGTCTAGTTGGTTTAGTGTATTGTTCATGTCCTGTATTCTCTTATTGATCTTTCGACCAGATGTTCTATCCATTATTGAGAGTGGTGGGTTAAAGTCTCCTATTAATGTAAAACCATTCATTTCTCTCTTCAAATATGTCAGTAGTTGCTTCATATATTTTGGGGCTCTGCTGTTAGGTGCATATATATTTATAATTGTGACATCTTCCTGTTGAATTGTCCCCTTTATCAGGATGTAATGACCAACTCTGTCCTTTGTACCTGTTTTTTACTTAAAGTCTATTTATATGATATTGGTATAGTCACTCAAGCTCTCTTTTTCTTTCTGGTTCCATGGTTTATTTTTTTTTCTATCTTTTCTCCCTCAACCTGCTTGTATCTTTGAACTTAGGGTTAGTCTCTTGCATACCACATATAATTGGGTCATGCTTTTTATCCATTCTGCCTATCTTTTGACTGGAGAGTTTAATCCATTTACATTTGAAGTCACTACTGATAATATAGAACTTTCTTCTGCCATTTTGCTTTTTAACCTTTGTATGTATAACATTTTGTCCCTCACTTCTGTCAAAACCTACTTTTATAGTTATGGATTTACTGTGTTATACCATATTGAGTGCCTTCTCATATCAACTTGAATATATTTTTCATCTGTTTTCCTTGTGCTTACCATAGGGCTGATATTTAACATCCTAAGTATATAATGATTATTTAGTTTGATACCAACTTAACTTCAACAGCATGCACATATACTTTTAATATAGCCCTCTTCCCTGCTCCCATTTTTTTGTACTTGTTACCACTTATATCTTTGTATATTATACATAAAATACCAGATTTATCATTACTTTTTATTCATATACATTTTAGCACCCATAAGAAGTAAAAAGTGGAGTTACATACCAAACAATAAAATACAATAATATTGGCATTCATGTTTACCCAAATAATTACCTTTACTGCAAGTCTTTATTTTTTTATGCTGCTTTGAACCACTGTCTAGTGTCTTTTCCTTTCAGTCTGAAGAACTCCCTTTAGCATTGCTTGTAGGGGAGGTCTTCTGGTGATGTACTCCCTCAAATTTTGTTGATCTGAGATTGTCTTAATGTCTCCTCCATTTTTGACACATTTGTTACAAATGATTAAAGAATGTCATCATAATATTACTGCTATCTACAGTCCATAACTTATATTTGGTGTATTTTTCTTACAAACTATCCTATTATTAACAACATGTATTAGTAGCATGTGTTTGTTATAGTTCCTGAGAGAACATTCTCATATTTGTCCTGTTAACCACAGTCCATCATTTGTCAAGGGGCTCACTGTGTTATACTGTCCCCTGCCTTGTACAATCCATCCAAAATGTACACTCAGTAACTCTCAGTTTCATCACTGTGTTGTACTGTCAACAGTTCAATTCATTTCAGAATGTTTTCATTACTCCAGAAGGAAAAATCCCATACCCCCTTAATATCCCCCATTATTGACCCTTAACCCTGATATAGTACCATCTTTGCCATTGCTGTACAAATATTACATTATTACTGTTAACTATAATCAATGTGTTACATTAGTTGTATTTTTCCCATATATCTCCACATACTTAACACCTTGTAATAAGGGAATATTCTTCTTTTTGTATTATTAACCACAATATTCATCCATCACTGGAAGAACTATGTTCTACAGTCCCTAAATTATCCTCTGGATTTCTTTCAATTGACAATCTCCCTAGAGTACCCCTTTCAGCAACATTTATATTTATAAATTGGCAGTGTTAGTTATACCCACTATAATTTGTTACCATCAACTTTATTTACATACATTTACCATTCCCCTTATTAAAAATTCTACAAATATTAACCATCAGCTCCTATTTTCAACCCACATTCTATGTCCTAGTAACATACACTAGAATTTACCACTATGAGCTTACTCATTGTATTTAATTCATATTGGTGAGACCATACAACATCTGTCCTTTTGTTTCTGGCTTATTTGACTCAACATAATGTCCTCAAGTTTCATCCATGTTGTCATATGCATCCCAAATTCATTTTTCCTTACAGCTAAATAGTATTCCATCATATGTATATACCACCCTTTGTTTATCCATTCATCAGTTGGTGGGCACTTGGGTTATTTCCATCTTTAACAATTGTAAATAATGCCACTATGAATATTGGTGTGCAAATGTCTGTTCGCATCCTTGCTTTCAGTTCTTCTGAATGTGTTCCTAGTAATGGGATTGCCAGATCATATGGCAATTCTATGTTTAGCTTCCCAAGGAACCGCCAAACTGTCTTCCACAGATGCTGTACCATTTTACATTCCCACCAACAGTGATGGAGTGTTCCCAATTCTCTGCATCCTCTCAACACTTGTAGCTTTTTTTGAAATAATGGTCATTCTGTAAGGCGTGAAATGATATCTCATTGCAGTTTTGATCTGCATTTCTCTAATAGCTAGTGACGGTGAACATATTTTCAAGTTCTCATTGGCCATTTGTATTTCTTATTTGGAAAAATATCTCTTCAAGTCTTTTGCCCATTTTTTTTTCTTTTTAACTTTATTTTGTACATTTAATAATTAAATATATAAACAATTAAAAACTAAAAAGTAAACTCAGATGAATAAATACGTACATTTCTCAATTAAATGTACTGGATACATATAATTTTTTTTTTAATCAAACAATATGTTACACAGTATATTTGGTTCATAGTAATGCAATCATACAGTATTTGTCCTTTTGTGTCTGGCTTGCTTCACTCAACATAATGTCCTCCATGTTCATCCATGTTGTCCTATGCTTTACAACCTCATTTCTTCTTCTAGCTGCATAATATTCCATCGTGTGAATAGACCACAGTTTGTTCATCCATTCATCTGTTGATGGACACCTGGGTTGTTTCCAACTTTTCTTTTGCCCATTTTTAAGGTGGTACCGGGGATTGAACCCAAGACCTCATATATGGGAAGCAGACTCTAAACCACTGAGCTACCCCCACTCCCCAATGCCAATTTTTTCATTTGGTTGCTTGTCTTTTTATCATCGAATTTTATGATCTATTTATATAATATGGATACCAAACACTTATCAGAAAAGTGATTTCTGAAAATGTTCTCCCAGTGAGTAGGCTGCCTTTTCACCTTCTTAACAAAGTCATTTGAAGTGCAAAAGTGTTTAGTTTCAAGCAGGTCTCATTTATCTATGTTTCCTTACATTACTTATGCTTTGGGTGTAAGGTTTAAGAAACCATCACCTAGCACAAGTTCTTGAAGATGGTTCCCTATATTTTATTCTAGGAATTTCATGGCACTAGCTTTTATATTTAGGCCCTTGATCGATTTTGAGTTAATTTTTGTAGAAGGTGTGAGATAGGGGTCCTCTTTCTTTCTTTTAGCTATAGATATCCAGTTTTCCCAGCACCATTTGTTCTGACCCAGCTGCGTGGGCTTGACAACCTTGTCTAAAATCACTTGACTGTAGATGTGAGGGTCTATTTCTGAATTCTCAATTCATTCCATTAGTCAATGTCTATCTTTATGCCAGTACTGTGCTATTTTTACCACTGTGGCTAAGTAATATGCTTTAAAGTCAGTACATGAGAGCTTTCCAACTTCGTTCTTCTTTTTAAAGACATTTTTGACTATTCAATGCCAATTATTCTTCCAAATAAATTTGCTAACTGGCTTTTCCATTTCTGCAAAAAAAAAAAAAAAAAGATTAAATTTTTATTGGGATTGTGTTGAATCTGTAAATAAGTTTGGTTAGAATTGACATCTTAATGATATTAAGTCTTCCAATCCATGAACATGTAATGACCTTATAAAGTCTTCTTTGGTTTCTTTTAACAATGTTTTGTAGATTTCTGAATAAAAGTCCTTTACATCTTTCATTAAGTTTATTCCTGTATATTTGATTCTTTTATCTGTTATTGTAAATGGAATTTATTGTCTGACTCCCTCCTCAGATAGTGTATAGAAAAGCTATGGACTTTTGCGTATTAATTTAGTATCCCACTACTTTGTTGAAATTGTCTATTTGTTCTAGTAGCTTTGTTGTGACTTTTTTGGGATTTTCTAGGTATAGAATCTTTTTTAAAAAAAAGATTTATTTATTTATTTACTTTTATCCATTTTTACCACCCCCCCCGTTTTTGCTTTTTTGTGTGTCCATTCACTAGGCAATTCTCTGTGTCTGTTTCTTGCCCTCTCTTCTCATCCTTCTCCTCCTGTCTTCACCAGGATTCGATCCTGAGAATGTCCGATGTGGGGGAGAGGCGTCCTACCACCTGTGCCACCTTAGTTCTTAGTTTTTTGGTGTGTCTCATCTTCACTCTCCCTTGTGTCATTCTCCTGTTACATCATCATCTTGCTGTGTGGCTCGGCGGGGCCTGACAGTGCACCCAGTTGTGGGACCTGATGGTGCATCACACACGGGGCCTGGGGGTCTCACCCACTTGCATGTGGGGGCCTGGCGGCACACCCCCACACGGGGCCTGGTGGCCCACTCACCTTCTATATTTTTCTTTATTTTTACCGGCAGGTCCCGGGGATCGAACTCAGGTCCTTCCATATGGGAGATGGACACCCAACCATTTGAGCCACATCTGCCCCCCGGTATAGAATCTTATCATCAGTGAAAAGAGAATGTTTTACCTCCTCCTTTCCTATTTGGGTGCTTTTTATTACTTTTCCTTATCTAATTGCTCTAGCTAGAACTTCTAACAAAATATTTAATAACAGTAGTGACAGTAGGCAGTCTTGTCTTGTTCCTGATCTCACTTGGAAAGCTTTCATTCTTTCACCATTGAGTACTATGTTAGCTGTGGATTTTTCATACATGCACTTTACCACTTTGATTTTTTTTTTTTAAAGATTTTATTTATTTATTCATTTATCCCCCCTTTTGCTGCTTGTGCTCACTGGGTCAGCTAACCACGCCGTGCGGGCGGGCTTGCCTTCACCAGGAGGCCCCGGGAATCGAACCTGGGGCCTCCCATATGGTAAACGGGAGCCCTACTGATTGAGCCACAGCCGCTTCCCTCACTTTACCACTTTGAGAAAGTGTATTAGTCAGTGTTCTCTAGGGAAACAGGACCAAAAGGAAATATCTGTAAATAGTATGAGATTTTATAAAATTGTCTCACGTGACCATGGGGATGCACAAGTCCAAATTCCACAGGGTAGGCTGCAAGCCAGGGACTCTGATGAAGGTCCTCAATGAGCTTCCAGGAGATACTGGCTGTCCAAAGTAAAGATGAAAATTCTCCCTATGAATGCTGAAATTATTTCTCCTTTTAAGACCTTCAACTGATTGGATGAGATGTCACTCATTGGTAATGGCAATCTCCTCAGTTGATTGTAGATGTAATCAGCCATCTATGCAATCAACTCACTGAGGATTAAAGCCCATGAATTGCCCATGTATTACAATTATCCCAGTGTTTGCTTAACCAAACAACTGGGCACCATTACCTGTCCAAGTTGACACATTAGCCTAACCATCACAGAAACATTACTTCTATTACTATATTTCTGAGTGTTTTTTTTTTTTTTTTTACCAAGAAAGGATTCTGTATTGTGTCAAATACCTTAAAAAAAAATTTTTTTTTTAAATTTTAAAAGCTACTTAGATTACATAAATGTTACACAAAAAATATAGGGATTCCCATATGCCCCACTTCCCACACCTCCAAAACCCTCCTACATAAACATCCTTCATTAGTGTGGCACATTCATTGCAATTGATAAACACATCTTGGGGCTTTGCTATTAAGCACGGATCATAGTTCACATTGTAGTCTACACTCTCTCCCGCACGGTTCTGTATGTTATGTGATGATATAAAATGGCCTATATCTGTCATTGCAATGTCACTCAGGATCAAATGCCTTTTTTGTGTCAATCAAGAGAATCATATGATTTTTATTCTTCAATTTATCATTGTGGTGTATTTCACTAATTTTCTTGTGTTTGAACTACCCTTGCAAGCCTGTGATTAAACCCACTGAACATGGACTATAATACCTTTAATGTGCTTTTGAATTCAGCTAATATTTTGTTGAGGGTTTGTGCATCTATATTCATTAGGGAAAATGGTCTGTAATTTTGTTTTTTCTTGGTATCTTTTTTCTTTTTTTCTTTTTCTTGGTATCTTTATCTAGCTTTGGTATTAGGCTGTTGGCTTCATGGAATGAGTTTGGTAGTGTTCCCTCCTGTTCAAATTTTTGGAAGAGCTTGAGCCAGATTAGTATTAGATCTTCTTTGAATGATTGGTAGAATTCACCAATGAAGCCATCTGGTCCTGGGCTTTCCATTTTTGGGAGGCTTTTGAAGACCATTTCAATCTCTTGGGATTGGTTTGTTGTAGTCTTCTATTTCCTCTAGGATCAGTGTAGGGTCTTCGTGTGTTTTTAGGAATTTGTCCCCTTGGTCTACATTGTCCAGTTTGTTGGTATACAGTTGTTCATAGTATCCTCTTATGAACATTGCTATTTTGGCAGAGTCAGTGGTAAATGTCTCCCCTCTCATTTCTGGTTTATTTATTTGCATCTTCTCTCTTTTTTTTCTTTGCCAGTCTAGCTAAGTGTTTGTAGATTTTGTTGATCTTCTTGAAGAACCAAATTTCATTTTTAAAAATTTTCTCTATTGTTTTTTTGTTCTCAATTCCCTTCATTTCTCCTTTAATCTTTGTTATTTCACTCCTTCTGTTTGTTTTGGGATTAGTTTGCTGTTCTTTTATGAGTTCCTCCAGGAGTGTAGTTAGGTCTTTGAGTTTAGCTCTTTCTTGTATTTAATGTAAGTATTGAGGGCTATAAATTTCCCTCTCAGCACTACCTTTCTTGTATCCAATAGGTTTTTTTAAACTTTATTTTTAAAGAAGTTTTAGATTACAGAAATATTACATAAAAAATATAGGGGATTTCCATATACTGCACCCCTCCCCCTCTAACATTTTCCCCTATTAATAACCTCTTACATGAGTGTGGTACATGTGTTACAATTGATGAACAAATATTGAAGCATTGCTACTAACAATGGTCTATAGTTTACATTATGGTTTACACTTTGCACCGTTCACCTTTATAGGTTTTGACAAAATGTATAATGGTCTGTATTCGTCATTGCAAAATCATGCAGAACAAATCCAATGCCTGAAAAATACCTTATGTTCCACGTATTTTCTCTCTCTACTTTCAGAAACTCTGGTAACCACTATCGTTATATCACTGTTACAAGTTCTTCCATTATTACAATAATAATAAGTCTACTTTGGTCCATGGTTGCATTACCCCCTTATGTTTGTTCATTCCATAATCTTGAGGATTTGGGGATAGTGATGCCCACTCTGCTTCAGATTGAGAGGGGCCTTAGGTATTATGGGGCAGATGGAAGGAACTTTTGTGCTTGCAATTGTAGATACTCTGCTTTTTGGGATGGGGGCTGTCCTTCATCATCATTTTATTAGTTTTCCTGGGTGAGTCCGATGACATGGAGAGTAGCTGTTGGCTGCAACTCTGCTGAGATTCAGGGCTCAACTGCCATATGAACAGACCAAAGTTTTAAGTTTCTTGAACAGATATTTAATGGGTATGGTGCTAATTATAAGTTCAAATAAAAGGGTAGAAGAATCATGTGTAGGGAAATTATAAATGAGCCTAACTCTGGTATAGTGGGGAAATGGGTTATCATATATTCCAAGGTAAGGCCCACTGATTAGGTTCTGATTTCATGAGGTTGTGTTCCTTGCCTATAGGGTCTAGATGTCTCTAGAGCCCTCAGGAGCACCCTTGTTTGAGGCTTCATTTATAGTGGCAGTTTGTGAGATCCACCTGAGACGTTCATAAGCCTAACTCTGGAATGACGTCCTGACTCACTTTGAAATCTCTTCGCTATAACAACTCTTTTTTTTAAAGATTTTATTTACTTATTCATTTATCCCCCCCTTGCTGCTTGTTCTCGCTGGGTCAGCTAACCACGCCGTGCGGGCGGGCCTGCCCTCACCAGGAGGCCCCGGGAACCGAACCCGGGGCCTCCCACATGGTAAACGGGAGCCCCACTGATTGAGCCACAGCCGCCTCCTATAACAACTCTTGTATTTAATTTTTCCCCCTTTTGGTCAGGATCTTTTTCCAAATGCACCGCTGGTTGGCACTTGGTAATAATCCCTTCACGCTAGGGAGACTCATCCCCAGAGTTTATATGCTGATTTTGGCTTAGAAAGAGGCCACATCTGAGCAACAAGGAGGCTTTCAGGAGATAATTCTTAGGCAATAGATATTATTAAGCTAAGTTTCAGTTTTACAAGAATAAGGCTCATAAGTACAAGCATTAATGTTGAGTGCTCAGCATTTTGATCTGTTTTCTTTTGTTAGGTACTGCCTATGTAATCTAGAGATTCTTGTCACTGAATTAGAAGGCATAGCAGGCCTCCCCAGGATGGGAGTTTAATATTTTGTTGGTTATTGTAGGGGTCTCCTCACACTGAGAAAAAACCCTATGACCACATGAACATATTCGTATTCCATAGAAGCATTCCCCAGGTGCACTCTTTCCCACACATCCCACCTCCAACAACACCCAGTACCAATGGTGCTCCCCTGCCATAGTTGCCAAAAAAAACACTCCCACAATCGTACTCTCAACAACAGTCCTCTATCCCCCTCAGAGTTCACTTGTTCCTTATTCCAGCTCTCCCTTTAGCTCTATAGATATCCTGACTCACTTCCCCAAGCTCACTCACACTCACACTCCAGCATCGTCGATCCCATTCACATTGCTGCACCACACCATCCCATCAACTGGCAAACCTCCCCATCCACCTTATCCCATAAGTTTTTATGTTTTGTTCTCATTTTCATTTGTTTCAATATATTTACTTGTTTCTCTTGCAAATTCTACTTTAACTCACTGATTATTTAATATCTATATATTTATGTATTTTCCCTTTTTCCACCTGTTATTGATTTCCAGCTTTACTCCATTATGATTTGAGAAAGTGCTTTGTATAATTTCAATCTTTTAAAATTTATTGAGGCCTGTCTTGTGACACAAAATATAGTCTATCCTGGAGAAGGATCCTTGAGCACTTGAGAAGAATATATGTCCTGCTGTTTTGGGGTGTAATGCTTTAAAAGTCTGTAAGGTCTAGTTCATTTATCATATTATTTGAGCTCTGTGTTTCCTTATCTTCTGTCCAGATGTTCTCTCTAATGCTGAGAGTGGTGTACTGAAGTGTCTAACTCTTATTGTAGAGATGTTTATTTCTCCCTTCAGTTTTGCCAGTGTACATCTCATGTATATTGGGACACCCAGGTTAGGTGCATAAGTATTTATGATTTCTATTTTTCCTTGGTGAATTGCCCCTTTTATTAATATATAATGACCTTCACCTCTTATAACACTTTCGCATGTAAAATCTATTTTGTCTGATATTAGTATCACTATTCCAGATCTTTTCTGGTTAATCTTTGTGTGGAATATTTTTTCCAACCTTTCACTTTCAGCTGAATTGTGTTCTTGCATCTAAGGTGCATCTCTTGTAGACAGCATATAGAAACTCATATTTTTTATCCATTCGGTTGGTCTTTTGATTGGGGTGTTCAATCCATTAATGTTCAATGTTATTACGGTAAAGGCATTACTGACTTCATCCATTCTATCCTTTGGATTCCCATTGTCAAATTTTACTCTTGTCTGGGTTTTTACCTTTTAATTATTCTTCTTAATAATCTTCATTTCTACACTCTTCTCTAAGTCTTTCACCTTTGTATTTTCCTTTCTGGCTTCAGCACTCCCTTTGATATCTCTTGTAAATCCAGACTTTTGGTAACAAACTCTGTCAGTGTTGATCTGTGAAGACTTTAAACCCACCCCAGTTTTGAAGGTCAGTTTTGCCAGACACAGAGTTCTTGGCTGGTAGATTTTCTCTTTCAGCACCTGAAATGTATCATACAACTGCCTTCTTGCCTCCATGGTTTCTGATGAGAGATTAGCATTTAGTCTTATTGACCTTTCCTAGTACATGATGCTTTGCTTTTCTCTTGCTGCTTTCAGAATCCTCTCTTTATCACTGATAGTTGTCATTCTGAATAGTAGGTGTCTTGGAGTAGGTCTATTTGGATTTATTCCCTTTGGGGGTCTTTGTCCTTCTTGGATATTGATATTTATGTTTTTCATAAGGGTTGGGACATTTTCAGTCTTTATTTCCTCAAATATTCTTTCTGCCCCTTTCCACTCTCTTCTGGGACACCGATAACATGAAAGTTTGAACATTTCACATTGTCATTCAGTTCCCTGAGACCCTGTTCAATTTTTTCCATTCTTTTCTCTTTCTGTTCTCCTGTCTTTTCAAGTGCGATGATATGTCTTACAATTTTCTTATTTGTTCCCTGGCCAGTTCAAGTCTGTGTTATACGTATCTAATGTATTTTTAACCTCATCCATTGTGTATTTCATTCCCATAAGCTCTGTTACTTTTCTTTGCAGGCTTTTAAATTGTTCTTTATGCTCACCCAGAGTCTTAATACCCTTTATCTCTTTAGTCATATTTTCCTCACTCCTTGAATTGATTTAGAAGATTTCTGTGACTATCACTGATTAGTTGTCTTAAATACTGTGTCTTGTCAGGAATTTTTATTTGTTCTTTTGGCTGGGCCATATCTTCCTGTTTCTTAGTAGGAGTTGTAATTTTGGTGATGTCTAAGCATCTATATTGGTGAATTTACTCTGATGGTCAATCTCTCTCTCTTGCTTAGTGGTTTTGTTTCATCGCTCTTTCTGAGTTTTGGTCAACTTATTCTAAATCTTTAAAATTTCCCAGCTTAAGTTACCAATACTAGGGCAGGGATCCACTCATGGGGCACAGACCAGATTCAAGGGAGCCTGGGACATGAGATACTCCAAAAGACTGTTTTTATTCTTGCAGTTTCTAGGTCTGCCAGCAGATGATGTGCTTCAGTGAAATTTTCCATGGAGGTGTCACTCTCAGGCTCCACTTGCTGGGCTACCTAGATTCAAAGCAGACTCTGCTGGCCAGATTCACTGAAGAGAAACCATTCTTTGCCCTACTCTACACTCTCCCTCTTCCCAGGAGGTAGACCTCTGAGCCCATCTCAGTTGGCTGCAGTGAGCCATGGGTTTTACTAGGGCTGTTCACCTTAAGTGTGGGGGATGGGTGCTGTTCCCAGCCATGAGGGTGAGTAACTCATGGTTTTCATTTTGGCCTTTTTGTCTGTCTCTCTCCTTCCTGGGGGATGTACTACACTCTGCTGGTCTGCACATCCCCAAAGCAGGTTCCTTGGACAGATTTTTGCCCTTCCTCTTTAGTTTTTGTAAGAGAGTTGAGACCTGCTAACCTGCTCCAGTGCTATTTTTTTTCTCAAAGATTTATTTTATTTATATATTTCTCCCCACCCCCTCATTGTTTGTGCTCGCTGTTCATTGGTTGCTCATCTTCCTTTTAGGAGTCACTGGGAACTGAACCCAAGGCCTCCTATGTGGAAGGGAGGTGCCTAATTGCTTGAGTCACCTCTGCTCCTTACTTTGTTGTATGTCTCATTATGTTTTCCTCCTGTGTCTCTTGTTGCATCATCTTGTTGTGTCAGCTCGCTGCACCAGTCTGTTTATCAGCTCTCTGTCTTGCTCATCTTCTTTAGGAGGCACCAGGAACTGAACTCACGACCTCCCACGTGGTAGGCAGGAGCTCACTTGCTTGAGCCACATCTGCTTCCCACCAATACCATCTTACTTGAAGTACCCTCCCTTAATTTTTTGTTTTTTAAACAAATCAATTTTATTGATACATATTAATAAAGCATACAATTCATTCAAAATGTATAATCAATAGAAATTTGTATAATCATGTAGCTGTGTATTCTCTCTTATTTTTAAAAATATATTTTTATTACAGAGGTTCTGAACTTACAAAACAATTATGCACATGTGTAAAACTCCCATATGTTCACCAACAAGAACACCATGATGGAATATTTGTTACAGATAATGAGATAGTGTCATCAGACTATTGCCACCAACCATGGTCCACAGCATAAATTTGGCACCCATTTTCCATACCCCCCCCATTATCAACACAGTACATCTTTGGCATTGATACAAGAATATTACAGTATTGCTGTTAATCACAGTCCATAGGTCATACCAATTGTATTTTTCCCATGCTTCTCTACATTCCCACCACCCTGCAATACTGATGTACATCCACTCTAGCTCACAGAAGGACACTCTTGCATCTGTACTATCAACCACAATTCTTATCCATCTCTAGGTTCACTGTGTTATTCAGTTCCTAGATTATTCTCTAGCTTTCTTTCAATTGACATTTATTTCCCTAGACTACCCTTTTCAGCCACAATCCCATTTATAAACCAGCTGCTACTCATTATAATATGTTACCATCAACTCTATACATTTCCACACTTTTACAGTCAAGTTAATTAAAACTTCTACATATATTAAGCATCAGTAGTCCTTCTCAACCCTCCTCTTATCTCCTAATAACCTGTGCCCTAGGTTTTAACTCCATGCATTTATTCTTTGTATATAGCTCATATTAGTAAAACCATGTAATATTTGTCCTTTTGTGTCTGGCTTACTTCACTTAGCATAATCTCTTCAAGATTCATACATGTTATTATTATATGCATCCCAACTTCATTTTTTCTTATTGCAGCATACTATTCCATCATGTGTATATATCACATTTTATTTATCCATTCATTGGTTGATGGACACTTGGGTTGTTTCCATTTTTTGTCAGTTGCAAACAATGCTGCTATGAACATCGGTGTGCAGATATCTGTTCATGTCACAGTTTTCAGTTCTTCTGGATATATTCCTAGTAGAGGATCTGCTGGATCATATGGCAATTTTATATATAGCTTCCTGAGGAACTGCTAATCTGTCTTCCACAGAGACTGCAATATTTTACAATCCCACCAACAGTAAAGGAATGTTCCTATTTCTCCACATACACTCCAACATTTATTGTTTTCTATTTCTTTAATAATGGACATTCTATGCGGTGTGAGATGATATCTCATTGTCGTTTAATTTGCATTTCCCTAATGGTTAGTGATATGGAACATTTTTTCATGTGCTTTTTGACCATTTGTATTTCCTCTTTGGAGAAATGTCTATTTAAATCTTTTACCCATTTTTTAAATTGGATTGCTTGCTCTTTTATTGTTGAGTTGTATGATCTCTTTATATAGAATGGAAATCAAATCTTTATTGGATATGTGAATTCCAAATATTTTCTTCCATTCAGTGGGCTGCCTTTTCACCTTCTTGACAAAAATCCTTTGAGTCACAAAAGTGTTTAAGTTTGAGGAGGTCCCATTTATCCATGTTTTCATTCATCACTCATGCTTTCAGGGTAAGGTTTAAGAAAGCACCACCAACCATTAGGTCTTGAAGGTGTTTTCTTACAATTTCTTCTAGGAGCTTTGTGGTTCTTGATTTTATATTTATGACTTTGATCCATTTTGAGTTAATTTTTGTATAAGGTGTGAGATAGGGGTCCTCTTTCTTTCTTTTGGATATGGATATCCAGTTCACCCAGAACCATTTCTTGAATAGATTGCTCTGCTCCAGCTGGGTGGGTTTGACAGCCTTGTCAAAAATCACTTGACCATAGATGTGAGACTCTGTTTCTGAACCATCGGTTTGGTTCCATTGGTCTATGTATCTATCTTTATGCCAGTCCCATGCTGTTTTTGCCACTGTAGCTGGGTAATATGACTTAAAGTCTGGAAGTGAGAGTCCACCAACTTTGCTTTTACTTTTGAAGGTGTTTCTGGCTTTTCAGGGCCCCTTACCCTTTCAAATAAATTTGATAATTATGTCTTCCATTTGTTTAAATCTTTTTTGAATGCTTGGTAGAACTCACTTGTAAAACCATTTGGTCCTGAGCTTTTCGTGTTGAGGAGTAGTTTGATGACTGATTCAATTTCGTTACTTGTGATTCATTTGTTGAGGTCTTCTATTTCTTCTAGGGTCAGTGTAGGTTGTATGTTCCTAGGAATTTTTCCATTTCATCTACATTGTCTAGTTCTTTGGCATACAGTTGTTCACAGTATCATCTTATGATCTCTTTTATTTCTGTGAGATCAGTAGTGATGTCCTCATTTTTATTTTTTATTTCATTTATTTGCATCTTCTCTCTTTTTTTCTTTGTTAGTCTACCTAAAGGTTTGTCAATTTTGTTAATCTTCTCAAAGAACCAACTTTTGGTTTTGTTAATTCTATTGCTTTTTTTGTTCTCAATTTCATTTATTTCTGCTCTGGTCTTTGATATTTAATTCCTTCAACTTGCTTTATGACTAGTTTGCTGTTCTTTTTCTAGTTTCTCCAGCTGTGTAAATAGGTCATTGGTTTTAGCTCTTTCTTCTTTTTTAATGTAAGCATTGAAGGCTATAAATTTCCCTGTCAACACTGCCTTTGCTGCATCCCCTAGGTTCTGATGCATTGTGCTGTCCTTTTCATTTGTCTCAACTTATTTATTGATTTCTCTTGAAATTTCTATTTTGACCCACTGATTACTTAAGAGAGCTTTGTTTATTCTCCATATGTTTTTGAATTTTCCCTTTTTCTGCCTCTTATTGATTTCCAACTTGATTCCATTATGATCAGAGAAAGTGTTTTGTATAATTTTGATCTTATTGAAGTTATCGAGATTGGCTTTGAGACACAACATATGGTCTATCCTGGAGAAAGGCCACAAGCACTTGAAAAGAATGTATATCCGGCTGTTTTGGGTTGCAATGTTCTGTATATGTCTATTAGGTTTAGTCCATTTATCATATTATTCAAGTTCTCTGTTTCATTACTGTTCCTCTGCCCAGATAGTCTATCCAATATTGAGTGTGGTGTGTTGAATTCTCCCACTATTATTGTAGAGATATCTATTTCTCCCTTCAGTTTTGTCACTGTTTGCCTCATGTACCTTGGAGCATCCTGGTTAGGTGCATATACATTTATGATTGTTATTTCTTCTTATAAATTGCATTTTATTAATATATAATGTCCTTCCTTATCTCTAATAACAGTTTTGCTTTTAATGTCTATTTCATTCAATATAAATATTGCTACGCTAGCTTCTTTTTGGGTACTGCATACATGGAATATCTTTTTCCAGCCTTTTACTTTCAATATTGGTATCCCTGGGTCTAAAGTGAGTCTTTTGTAGACAGCATACATATGGCTCATATTTTCTTATCCATTCCACGAGTCTGTGTCTTTTGATTGGAGGATTTAATCGATAAATATTCAATCATATTACTGTAAAGGTAGTTCTTATTTCACCTACTTTTACCTTTGGTTTTATCTGTCATATTTTATTTTTCACTACTCTTTTGAGACTTGTAGTTTCTTTTACTTATATAATCTTCATTTCTAGACTCTCTTCCAAGCCTCTCTCTCCTGTCTTTTCTTTTCAAGATGTAGCACTTCCTTTAGTATTTCCTGCATAACTGGTTTCTTTGTTATAAACTCAGTTTTTGTTTATCTGTGAATATTCTAAACTTGCCCTCCTTTTTGAAAGACAAATTTGCTGGATATAAGATTCTTGGCTGGAAGTTTATCTCTTGCAGTATCTTAAATACATCATACCATTGCCTTCTTGCCTTCATGTTTTTTGATGAGAAATTGGCACTTAATCTTATTGGGTATCCCTTATATGTTATGCATTCCTTATCTCTCCCTGCTCTCAGACTTCTCTCTTTCTTTGGCATTTGACATTCTGAGTCTATGTCTCAGAGTTGGTCTACTCAGATTTATTTGGATGGGAGTACATTGTGCTTCTTGGACACAGATATCTATGTCCTTCAATAGGGTTGGGAAATTTTCTACCAATGTTTCTTTAAATATTCCTTCTGCCCCTTTTCCCTTTTCTTCTCCTTCTGAGACTCCCCTGGCACGTATGTTTGCAAATCTATTGCTGTCATTTAGTTTCCTGGGACCCTGTTCAATTTGTTCCTTTCTTTTCTTCATCTGTTCATTTTTATGTTCACTTTTAGAAGCCATATCTACAAGCTCACTGATCCTTCCCTCTGCCTCCTCAAATCTGCTGTTGTATGCCCCCAGTGTATTTTTAATTCATTTATTGAGCCTTTCATTCCCATAAGATCTACTATTTTTCTATTTATGCTTTCAAATTCTTCTTTGTGCTCACCCAGTGTCTTCTTAATACCCTTTATCTCTTTAGACATCTCATTGAATTTATTAAGGAGATTTGCTTGAATATCTATTACAAGATGGCTCAACTCCTTTAGGTCATTTGGAGACTTATCTTATTCCTTTAACTGGGCCATATCTTCTGGTTTCTTGGTATGGATTGTAATTTTTTGTTGGTGTTTTCGCATCTAACTTATTAAATGTATTTATTCTGGGTGCAGTTTCTTTAGATTAGTGCTTTCTTGCCTTTCTCTCTTGCTGGTTGTGTAATAGAAACCAAGGATATGTTTAGCTCTGTAACCTGTGGAGGCTGAAGCTTCCCGTGTTGCCCCATGGACCGATGAAGCTCTTCCCACTTTTCTTCTCTGCCAGGGGTAGGGACAGAGCCACAGCTGTGTGTAATAATCCAAATCATGCAGGCCAAGGCTCTCTGTAGTTTCCTGGAGATACTGATCGAGATTCAAACCCACTTGCTGCCCTGTCTGGGGTCGGGATGGAGCTCCAGGTGTGGGCAGCAATCTATGCTGTGTGGGTCCAAAATGACTGACATGGCACCACCAACCCCTTCCCTGCCAGGGGTAAAGATGGACTCTCTCTTGAGTGCCCAACAGTTTTATCTGTGTGGGCCAAATGTGCTTGCGGTTGCTCTGAAAATATGAGGGAGTACTGACCCTTCTGTCCTTTAAGGGGTGGGAACAGAACCACCGACACCCAACAGTTCAGTTAGTGTACAGCGAAAGTGCCTACCATTGCCTGGAGAGGCTGAGAAAATGCCAGCCCCCTCCTATTTTATTGGGGGTGGGGTGGATCCAAGGGCACCTAGCAGTTCAGTGTCTGTAAGCCAAGTGTACCTGACATTGCCCAGAGAGGCTGAGGAAACACCAGTCACCTCCTATCCTATTAGGGATTGAGTGTGGATTTGTAGGCACTCAAGAGTTCAGTCCCTGTAAGGCAAAAGTACTTGCCATTGTCTGGAGAGGCTGAGGAAACACTAGCTCCTTCCTATCTTATTAAGGGGTGAGGATACAACTACAGACACCCAATAGTCCAGTCCATGCAGGCCAAGACTGCCTGCCATTGCCCAGAGAGAATGAGGAAACACCAGCCCCTCCTCTTTTATTAGGGTGTGTGGGCTATTAGTGGTTGGGGGTAGAATAATATGCACCCAATAGTTCAGGCCCTGTATGCTGCAAAATCTGCCATTGCCTGGAGAGAATGAGGAAACACCAGCACTCTCCTTTCTTATTGGGGGTTATGGTGGAAACATAGACACCCACCATGCAGCCTGAAATTGCCTATCATTGCCCAGGAAGACTGAAGAAATTCAGCTCCCCTTCTATCCTACCTGGGGGCAGGGATGGATCTACAGGTGTCCTACTATTCAGTCTGTGTGGATCAAATCACTTGCAGTTCCCCAGGGAGATTGGGGAAACACAGTCCCTCTCTTATCTTATCAGGCTTGGGGATTGAGCCACAGGTACACAACACCAACCCCATCCTATCCTATTAGGGGGTGGGGGCTGTTCTTAGGTTTAAACTTTAGCCAACCAAATTTACTAATCAATAGGTGAAGCCGGTGGCCAACAATCTCTTCGTCCTGCTTTTATGGGAAATGGAGCTTCGAAATCCAGCCTAGGAATTCTCCTGTGGTGGCTTACGCTGCCAGTGTAGTATAAGCACTAGTGTCCACAGCATGGAGTGCTCCACACACAAATCCTCTGCCGATGGGCATTCAACTTATTCCACTCTTTCAAGGAAGTTGAATGATGCTCTTCTGGTCTCCTTGGGATCCCAAGCAGGTGATTTAGATAGCTCTGGGTGATTACTCACTGCCCTGTAGGACGAGCTGACTCTTGGCACTCCTTACTCTGCCGCTATCTTCTCCTCTAATTTTAAAAATATACTTAAAAAAAAAGATACTTAAATTTTATAAATGTTACATAAAAAATATGGGGGAGGCCAGAGGCTACAGTCTCTGGAAGTACACCTACAAACTCCAGCCTCACATATAGGTTTGAATAGAAGGGACTGATGGACCATGTGCAGGGAGGACTTATTTGAGTCCAACTCTGTCACTCTCAGGAACACAGATTCCAAAGTAGAGCCCACTGATAAGGCATCAATCTCTGTTGTTATGGGAGGTATGGGAGGTGGAGATCATGGGAATTCCTGTAATTTTTGCATAACATTTGTGTAATATAAGCATCTTTAAAAAATATATATATATATATAGAAGATGGCGTTGGTTTAGGAGGGCACTCACTGAGAGCTCCCAGATCACGGTGGATTGTGGACGGGGTCCTGTTCGGAGGTGTGTGCTGTGGGCACGTGGAGTGAGAAGCTTGGGATATCTATCTGTGCAGATCGATGGTGTGGACTTAACGGTAGAGATTTGTGAGTTTTAAGCCTACCTGTGGTAGTTAACACAGACGGCTGAGCCCCACACTTAGGGGAAAAAAAAAAAGCCGGTTGGAGCCGCGACTCCCAGGCCCAGCAACTAGGTGACAGGGCCCGGTGGGAGGGAGTGTTCTCTGAGAGTGGGGGGGCTCTGGCAAAGGGGCGAGAGAGCTTTATTTTCTGGGGATTTGGCTGCCTGGAGCCCCTTGCAGCTTGGGTGAACAAAACAGCTGGAGTGAACAGGCACCTGGTGGAGGGGAAGGGTGAATCTGTTGAGGGAGTTGTTTTGCCTAGCTGCCCAGGGATAAGCCCCCACTCTCCGAGAGAGGGAGGGTTCTGGCGGAGGACAGGGAGGGGATTTTTTTTTTTGCCATCGATTTGGCTGCCTGGACCCCTTCATAGCTTTGGGGAGCAGATAAGCCGGCTTGAAGCAGTGCCAGGCTGAGTGGAGAGGCGAATCTGCTGAGGAAACCTGGTTTACCCAGCAGCCTGGTGACACTGGGGCTCCGCTCCAGAAGGGGCGGGGTGGGCCATCTCTAGCATTTTGCACTGACTAACATCAGAGCTTCAGCTCCCCTGGGGAGTCCAGGAAGTGGGAAGTGCTTGATTAGTTTCCACAAGCCCAGATAAGGTCTCCTCTGTGAGGGGGGTGGTCTAGAGGAGGACTTATTTTGGGTCCTGTATTTCGCCAAAAAAAAAAAAAAAAGACGGTCACTTTAATAAATGAAAAATAAATTCTTTTTAATTTAGTTTAATAGCTAAAAGATGTTGCAAGACCTGCATATAGAACCCTGTGGGGAAATTGATTAATAAACACAAGAAGGCAGAGAGGATCCACGGGGACCCTAGGGTGAACATTGATCCTCCTTAACTTTGTTTGACTGCTTGCCTGTGTGGTTGTTTGGTTTTTCTCTGTTTATTTGTTGTCTCTTGCTTTTCTTTCCTCTTTCCTCCCCCCTTTCTTTTTTCTTTCATTTTTTAAAAATTAGGTGCTGCTAGCTTGTCTCTTCTTTGCTGTGCTTCTTCTTCAGTAATTTCCCATTCTCTGTCTATATTGATTTTGTATTCTGAACTATCTCTTATCCTTCCTTCATCTTTCTACCTTCTGCTTTCTGTTGTGGCTCTTATATACCACATTTTTTCATATGACCACAACTTAAGGGTGTCAATTTCTATTCTATCTATTTTGTTTTCTTCTTTTTTCATTAATATTAACTCTTTCCTTTTAGCCCTTTCTTCACTCTTTCTCTCCCTCCTCATAATTCTAGCCTTCTAAATCACTATATATATATATTCCTCTATTTGGTTCCCCAGTCCATTGTAGGTACTCCACTTTTTTTCCTATTACTCTACACTGCCTACATGAATTAGATATTCATTTCATTAAGTCTCATTTGGTCCCTCTTCTAACTTTTATCAATATTACTATTATCCTTCTTCCTTTCTCACATTGTTCAATTCCTCTGGCCCTAATCCTTTGCCTTCAAGGGAACATAGAAAGAAGCAAGGAAATAAAATAAGAAGAAAAGGTGTCAAAGAGAAAACTTAACACACACACAGAATCACCAGCTAAATAAAACTCTAGAGCAGAGAGAGAAGCTAATTGACTGAATAAACCCATCAAGATAAAATGATGACTAGAGGGCAACAAAAAATTACAAACCACACTGAGAAACAAGAAAACATGGACCAGTGCAATGAACAAACTAAAAACCAGGAAGTGATGCAGAACATTGACCAACTAAGCAAAGCTTTCCAAACAAATATCATGGACCAACTTAAAGAAGTGAAGGAAGAGATTAAGGGTATAAAGAAGACACGGTGAGAACATACTGAAGAAATTGTAAACTTACCCAAAAAGATAATGGATATGATGTGATCAATGGCACAATCCAAGAAATAAAAAGGACGCCAGATTCACATAACAGCAGATTTGAACAAGCAGAAGAAAGAATTAGTGATGTGGAAGACAATACAACTGAAATCAAACAGATAGTAGAATATATAGACAAAAAGATAGAAGAAATCCAGCAGGGACTCAGGGAATTAACCGACAACACAAAACACACAAACATATGCATTATGGGCATCTCAGAAGAAGAAGAGAAGGGAAAGGGAACAGAAGGAGTGTTGAAGGAAATAATGACCGAAAACTTCCCAACCCTATTGAGAGAGATGGAAGTGCAGATCCAGGAAGCACAGCGCACCCCAAATAGTATAAATCCCACAGGCCAACTCCAAATCATATACTTGTTAAAATGTCCAATGCTCAAGACAAAGAGAAAATACTCAAAGCAGCAAGAGAAAAGAGAACCATCCCATACAAGGGAAGCACAAGAAGATTAAGTGCTGATTTCTCAGCTGAAACCATGGAGGAAAGAAGACAATGGTATGACATAGTCAAACTACTAAAAGAAAAAAACTTCCAGCTATGAATTCTCTATCCAGCAAAACTGACATTCAAAAATGATGGAGAGTTCAAAATATTCACAGATAAACAGAAATTAAGAGAGTATGCCAATAAGAAACCTGCACTTCAAGAAATACTAAAGGAAGTTCTACAAGTTGAAAGGAAAAAACAAGGGAGAGAGAGTTGGAGGAGAGTTTAAAAACAACTAAAAGAAAAAAAAAGAAAAAAAAAAAAACAACTAAAAAGACAAAAACAGAAACAAAAGAACATATGACATACATTAACCCAAAGAAAAAAATGGCTGAAGTAAGAAATTCGTTATGAGTAATAACACTGAATGTTAATGGATTAAATTCGCCAATCAGGAGACACAGATTGGCAGAATGGATAAGGAAATATGATCTATCTATATGCTGTCTACAAGAAACCCACCTTCGACCCAGGGATTCAGGGAGGCTGAAAGTGAATGGCTGGTAAACATTTTTACAAGCTAACTATAGCCAAAAAAGGGCAGGAGTAGCTACTCTAATATCAGACAAAATAGACTTTAAATGGAAAACTGTTGTAAGAGACAAAGATGGACACTATATATTAGTAAAAGTGGTATTCTCTCAAGAAGAGAGAACCATCATAAACATTTATGCACCTAATCAGGGTGCCTCAAAATATGTGAGGCAAACTCTGGAAAAATTAAGTGAAGAAATAAATGCCTCTACAATTGTAATAGGGGACCTTAATACACCATTATCATCATTAGACAGAACATCTAGACAGAGAATCAATAAAGAAACAAAGGGTCTCATCAATACATTAGAGGACCTGGACTTAATAGACATATACAGAACACTACACCCAAATACGGCAGGATTTACATTCTTCTCGAGTGCACATGGATCATACTTGAAAATAGACCACATGCTAGGCCACAGAACAACTCTCAATGAATTCAGAGAGATTGAGATTATACAAAGAAATTTCTCTGATGACAACAGAATGAAATTGGAAATCACTAAAGGCCAGAGAAACAGGTTAGGCACAGGGATATGGAAGGTAAACAACACACTCTTAGAGAAACAGTGGGTCAAGGAAGAAATCTCAAAAGAAATCAGTAACTACCTTGAAACTAATGAAAACGACAACACAACATATCAAAACCTATGGGATGCAGCGAAACCAGTCCTGAGAGGGAAGTTCGAACCCATAAATACATATATTAAAAAAGAAGAAAGAGCTAAAATTGAAGACATAACTGCACACTTGGAGGAAATGGAAAAACAACAACAAACTAAACCAAAAGGAAGTAGAAAGAAGGAAATAACAAAGATTAGAGCAGAACTAAATGAAATAGAGAAAAAGAAAGCACTAGAAACAATAAACAAAACCAAAAGCTGGTTCTTCGAGAATATCAATAAAATTGACAAACCCTTAGCCAGACTAACAAAGAAAAAGAGAGAACAGATGCAAATACAAAAAATGAGGAATGAGCAAGGGGATATCACTACTGACCCCACAGAAATAAAGAATATCATAAGAGGATACTTTGAAAAATTATATGCCAACAAGAATGATAATTTAGAGGAAATGGACAAGTTTCTAGAAACTCACAAACAGCCTACATTGATGAAAGAAGAAATTGATGAACTCAACAGTCCAATTACAAGTAAAGAGATAGACTCAGTCATCAAAAACCTCCCAACTAAGAAGAGTCCAGGACCAGATGGCTTCACAGCTGAATTCTACCAAACATTCCGGAAAGAGCTAACACCAATTCTGCTTAAGCTCTTCCAAAAAATAGAAGTAGAAGGAATATTGCCTAACTCATTTTATGATGCCAACATTACCGTAATACCAAAACCAAACAAAGATACCACAAGAAAGGAAAATTACAGACCAATATCTCTAATGAACCTAGATGCTAAAATCCTCAAAAAATACTTGCTAATCGCATTCAACAACATATCAAAAGGATTATACACCATGACCAAGTGGGTTTCATCCTGGGTATGCAAGGATATTTCAATATAAGAAAATCAATCAATGTAATACACCACATAAACAGATTGAAAGAAAAAAATCACGTGATCATCTCTATAGATGCAGAGAAAGCATTCGACAAAATACAGCAATCTTTCCTGATAAAAACACTACAAAAGATAGGAATAGAAGGAAACTTTCTGAATATGATAAAGGGTATACATGAAAAACCCAAGGCTAACATCATCTTCAATGGTGAAATCCTAAAAGCCTTCCCTCTGAGATCGGGAACAAGACAAGGATGCCCACTATCACCACTCCTATTTAACATTGTCTTAGAAGTACTTGCGTGAGCACTGAGGCCAGAAAAAGACATAAAAGGCATCCAGATTGGAAAAGAAGAAGTAAAAATTTCATTAGTTGCAGACGACATGATCCTATACATAGAAAGCCCTGAGAAATCTACAACAAAGCTTCTAGAACTTATAAAGGAGTTCAATAATGTTGCAGGTTATAAGATGAATGCTCAAAAATCAGTAGCATTTCTGTACACCAATAATGAGCAATCTGAGGAGGAAATCAAGAAAAAAATACCATTTACAATAGTAACTAAGAGAATCAAATACCTAGGAATAAATTTAACTAAAGATGTAAAGGACTTATATACAGAAAACTACCCAACACTGTTAAAGGAAATCAAAGAAGACTTAAATAATTGGAAAAATATTCCCTGTTCATGGATAAGAAGACTAAACATCATCAAGATGTCTATCCTACCCAAACTAATCTACAGATTTAATGCTATCCCCCAAAAAATCAACACTGTATTTTTTAAGGAACTGGAAAAACTAACCACAAAATATATTTGGAGAGGTAAGAGGCCCTGAATTGCCAAAGACATATTGAGAAAGAATAATGAAGTTGGAGGTATCACATTACCTGACTTTAAAACATACTACAAAGCTACAGTGATCAAAACTGCATGGTATTGGCACAAGGACAGACCTACTGACCAATGGAACCGAATTGAGAGTTCTGATATAGATCCTCGCATATACAGTCATCTGATATTCAACTAGGCCACGAAGCCCAATCAGTTGGAAGAGAATGGCCTCTTTAACGAGTGGTGCTTGGAGAACTGGATATCCATATCCAAAAGAATGAGAGAAGAATACCATCTCACACCTTACACAAAAATCAACTCAAGATGGATCAAAGTCGGGAAGCGGATGTGGCTCAATCGATAGGGCTCCCGTTTACCATATGGGAGGCCCCAGGTTCGATTCCTGGGGCCTCCTGGTGAAGGCAAGCCAGCCCGTGCAGTGTGGTGAGCTGATGCAGCAAGATGACGCAACAAAGGGAGACAAGTAGACACAGAAAAATGCACAGCAAATGGACACAGCGAGCACAAGCAGCAAGAGAAAAAATAGATAAATGGGATCTCCTCAAAATTAAAAACTTCTGCACCTCAAAGGATGTTATTAAGAAAATAAAAAGGCAGCCTACCCAATGGGAGAAAATATTTGGCAAACATATATCTGATAGGAGCCTAATATCCTGCATATATAAAGAAATCCTACGCCTCAAAAATAAAAAGACAAAAAACCCATTTAAAAAATGGGCAAGTGACCTGAAAAGACACTTTCTCCAAGGAAGAAATACAAATGGCCAAAAAGCACATGAAAAATGCTTGACATTGCTAGCTATTAGGGAAATGCAAATCAAAACCACAATGAGATACCATCTTACACCAACCAGAATGGCAGCAATTAAAAAAAACAGAAGAATATAAGTGTTGGAGAGGATATGGAGGAATAGGAATCCTTATCCACTGCTTGTGGGATTGTGGAATGGTCCAGCCACTGTGGAGGACTGTTCGGTGATTCCTCCTAAAACTAACAATAGATCTTCCGTATTCTCCAGCGATTCCACTACTGGGTATATACCCAGAAAAATTGAAAGCAAAGACACGAACAGATATATGCACACCAATGTTCATAGCGGCATTGTTCACAATTGCCAAAAGTTGGAATCAACCCCGGTACCCATCAACAAACGAATGGATAAGCAAAATGTGGTACATACATACAATGGAATATTACTCAGCTGTTAGAAGGAATAAAGTGCTAACACATGGAATAACATGGATGAATCTTGAAGACCTTATGTTGTGTGAAGCAAGCCAGGCATTGAAGGATGAATAGTTTATGACCTCACTGATTTGAATTGAGGAAAGTTAACTGTCTCTGAGAACCACTGTCTGAAAGATAGGTCAACAAGTGAGAGAGAGAAAAGGGTAGGTTGTGAGCCATTACCCATATGGACATAATCTATGGTAAAGTGATAGAATATAGTTACATTTTGAAGGATAGGAAAGGTGGATAGTGATATTACTGGGTTTGATGGTGCAGGGTTAACAGGTGGGTAGATTAGGAAGGGCAGGTTAGAATACCCAGGGCATGTAACTATGAATCTTGTCATCCCATGAGCCAAGACAGGGGAGTGTCATATGCCCCAGGGGGATGTGGAGGACGGAACAGAAAAGATCAGATGGGGTATTTAGTGGTCATGGGAAATGTTCTTCATTACCTTACAGTAATGGACACAGAACATGGTAAATATCATAAAAAAATATTAAACTGTACCGTCTAAAATGTAAACTATACTGTAAACCATTGACAATGTTTAGTAGCTATGTTTCACTATCTGTATAACAGTTATAACAATGCTACCATCCACACACACACAAAAAAAACGTTATAATATGGGGTGGGGAAGGGGGAGGGAGGTTGGGTACATGGGAATCTCTAGTATTCCGTGTGTGACTTTGCTGTGACCTAAAACTTCTTTGAAAAACTAAATGAAAATTTGGGAGACACTGGGGAATGAGAGGGGGAAGGTGTCATGGTACACACTGGACATCCGATAATGCAGTGATAAAAGGAGAAAAAATTAAAAAATAAAATAAAATAAAATAATAATTTAAAATAAAAAGAAAAAAAGAAAAAACATTTTTTTCTTTTGTTTTATCCCATTTTCTTTTTTTGAATATCCCAATCCGTTAATTATATTTTATTCTTCGTTCTTTTTTTCTGAGTTTCCTTGTATTTTATCTCTTGCATTTAAGCTTATCACTATTATTTCATTTTCCTATTAATTGTATTTGGTTATTATCCGGGCTTCATCTTCAAGGAAGGTTTAGGTCACAGAAGGGTTACAATGGGGGTTGCAGAGGATCATTGGTTGGGGATGTCTGGGATGGGGGATTCATGGGAATAAGTTCATCTGAATATACACGAAAGATATATAAAATTGTTCAAATGATCAAGGGATGGGGCATGATCACGGTGGGTAGACAATCACTCAATAAATGAGAGAATCCTGAATTCCCAGCCTGGAGAGCTCTCCACATTCTCCAAGGGAGCAGCAACAGTCCCCCGAGTGCAGTGTCTGGCAAAAGAGGATGGCCCACTGTTGGGTTCTTGTTATTGATGACTAGCCTTATGAGTCTCTGCTCTTGTAATTGAAACTTGGCCTACTGTTATGGGGTGCCTAAGAGTTGCCACTTGAGAGCCTCCTTGTTGCTCAAATGTGGCCTCTCTCTAAGCCAAACTCAGCATATGAATGCATTACCTTCCCCCCAATGTGGGACATGACTCCCGGGGATGAGACTCCCTGGCAATGAGGGACTAATCCCAAGTGCCAACTGGAAACACGACTGGTAAAAAACCTTGAATAAAAGGGGGAAAAGGTAAAGACAAATGAGTTCATGTGGCTAAGAGACTTCAAAGAGAGTCAGGAGGTCATCCCAGAGGTAATGCTTACACACACCTCAGTAGGATCTCATAGAACACCAAAGTGGATATCACCCCACACAGAGGGACTCCTGAGGGCTCTGGAGACACCCAGTCCTATATAAGGTGGGATAGCCCCAGAGATTGATGCATTATCAGTGGGCTCTACTTTGGAATCTGTGCTCCTGAGAGTGACAGAGTTGAACTCAAATAAGTCCTCCCTGCACATGGCCCATCAGTCCCTTCTATTCAAACCTATATGTGGTGCTGGAGTTTGTAGGTATACTTCCAGAGACTGGAGCCTCTGGCCTGCCCATGTGCTAGCTGTACCTGGAATCTTGGTGGAGCTGCAACTCCTACTCTACAGCTCAATGGACTCACCCAAGTTACCTGTTGAGGAGACGATAATGATGGACAACAGCCATCCCAGCGAATGGAGAGAGCCTGCAGCTGAAGGCAGGATAATCCCATCCACCGTATCCATGGGATATAAGCCCCCTCTCACTTGGAGATGGAGTTGACATCACCATTCCAGTCCCCTCAGGATTGGGGGAAGAGCTATGGACTAGAGTGGACTTAATGCTATTCTGTTGTAGACATATTGGGATTCAAGCAATGGAAGAAATTATAACAGTGAGGTGAAGCCAGTGACCACTAGACGCTTTCGGGGCGGGGAGGGGAAGGGCAGTTGTAATACAGGGGCTTTTTCAGGACTTGGGGATTGTCCTGAGTGATGTTGTGGTGATGGATATAGGCCATTTTACATCAGCATATACCGTGCAGGGCTGTGTGGAAGAGAGTGTGGTCTATGATGTGAACTGTGGTCTATGCTTAGAGGCAAAGCCCCAGGATGTGTATATCCATTGCAGGTGATGTGCCACACTAATGAAAGATGTTTATGTGAGATGTTATGGAAGGTATGGGAGGTGGAGATCATGGGAATCCCTGTAATTTTTGTGTAACATTTATGTAATCTAAGCATCTTTAAAAATATATATGAAAAAAAAAATAACATCTATGTAAGCAAATGCACATATATGCATATATATCTATATATCATTTTACAAATATTGATTTGTATTGTGAAAATTTTGATTTTTACCCCCCACACACACACACACAAAAGAACAAACAAACCAGGACTGACAGATTTTCCAAGATATAGGAACACAGTGCTAAAACCAAGAAAGTCCAAGAAAGGCTGGGACAAATTGTTCACTCTATTTACATGACTAAGAATGTCCCATAACTAGTTATTGCATGTTTGGCCTGGTTTTCTATTACTGTCATGGAATATAAAAGCTTCTGCTATGATTAGTTCGGTATGAGATGGGCTAGAGGAAGGTTTTGAAGGTGTGGAACTAATTCAGAACACTGTCTTCATTTGCCACAGGGATACTAATGCAAAATACCAGAAATGGGTTGGATTTTATAATGAGAATTTTATTTGGGGTCATGAAATGTCCAAATCAAAGCACCACCAGAGATGCTTTCTCACCAAAGTCAGCTACTGGTGATCCTGTTATATTGCCACATGGTGAGGCAAGATGGCAGCCAATCTTTGAAGAGGTCCCTGCCGTCCACTCCAGAATCTACCATCTCTCAGAGCTCAGCTGTGGGCAACCAGGCATAGGGCTTGTCTCTTTCTGGTTATCTTCTCTCAATGTAAGGTGCTCTGCTTTCTTCCAGAGATCATCTGTGGTCTATTAGGCATATGGCTTATCTCTTCAGCCTTGAGCTGTGCTGTGGGCCCAGGCTCTAGGGGGCTTCATATATCAGCTTCAGCTGCTAGCAGTCCTCAAGTTCTCTCTCTTACATGGCCAGGTCAAAATGGAAGTTTTCTTTCTCTGTCTGTCTCTTCTTTGTATCTCAGTTTATACAAGGTCCAGCAAGAGAGCAGTGACCCAACCTGAGTCTCACCTCACTGATGTTGTCCAATCAAAAGCAATCTAAGCACCTCTTAAATATATGTATATATATATATATATATACATATATATAAATAACATTTTTGTAAGCAAATACACATATATGCATATATATTTATATATCATTTTGCAAATGTTTGTATGTATTGTGAGAATTTTGATTTTTACCCATAATAATAAAAAAAAAAAGCAATCTAATCGGGTGATACAATCAAGGTCCCTTAACAGAATACAATCAAATGATCTCACACCCACAGCAATGGATTAGTTCATAAACTCTCTTTTTGGGATTCACCAATTTCAAACTGTCACATACACCTCGTGGGATTTCTGCAGATTAATCTGGTTTTCTTTCTGATGACTTTCTGGATTGTGAAAACCAAGCTCTCCTCCCTCAACAGTGATGTCCCCACTCTCCTGAACACGAGGTAAGATGGAACAGAGGCACGCATGCTCCTGGAACAAGTACATGTGTCTCTGATCTCCAGATGTCCCTCATTAGAGTTTCTGCAGGAACCCAAGGGAGAGAAATGTGGCCAGCACCTCCTCCATACCCAGCTTAGATACTGTGGTTTGCTACTGATACACAAGCAAAACATTCTCCAGCAAGAAACTTCCTCAGCTGAAAAGAGAAATGAATTTGTTTTTTTTTTTGTTTTGTTTTGTTTTTTTTTTTTTATTTATTTATTCATTTATCCCCCCCTTGCTGCTTGTGCTCACTGGGTCAGCTAACCATGCCGTGTGGGCGGGCTTGCCTTCACCAGGAGGCCCCGGGAACTGAACCCGGGGCCTCCCATATGGTAAACGGGAGCCCTACTGATTGAGCCACAGCCGCTTCCCAATGAATTTGTTTTAATTGACAAATATGTTTTTGTGATCTTATGACAAAGGTCCAAGGAATATTTATAGCTTTATAACACACAAAAGGCTATAATATATAACTGGTCCCGGAGCACAGCATGCCCTTTCATGCACTGCTCTTGCATTTGTGCTCTTCCCTCTACCCACTCTAGCTCCCCAATTGTTCAAATCAGGTTAAATATCCACATAGCACTTTCTCTGGGAGTCTTGGGGTGTCCTTTGCTTTCTTTAAATATGCATGGAATTAATGACCTCTATTCTGGGCAAAGATGCTCAGGCAGTACATGGAGCGGGTGAGGATAGAAAGGGTCCCAGATACAAGCCAGCTGTGGAAGCTTGCAATTCACAAATATAAATGAATAGGTCTGTGAAGGAAGAAATCTTGTCTTTTTCATTCTTGTGCTTACACTCCGGCACAGAGCCAGGGGCACAGTGTATCATCAATAATATTCCATTTTCTGTCCCAACATTACTGAATGTCCATTGATGGGCCCTTGATATTGATGACTATGCTTATAAGCCTTTGCTCTTGAAACTGAAACTTAACCTAGTGTTATAGTGTGCCTAAGAGTTACCTCTTAAGAGCCTCCTTGTTGCTCAAATGTGACCTATCTCTAAGCCAAACTCAGCATATAAATCCACTAACTTTCCCCCAGCATAGGTCATGAGCCCTGGGGATAAGACCCCCTGACACTGAGGGATTACTACCAAGCACCAACTAGCAATGCAACTGGAAAAAGACCTTGAATAAAAGGGGGAAAACATGAAGACAAATGAGTTTATATGGCTCAGAGACTTCAAAGTGATTCGGGAGGTCAACCCAGAGGTAAAGCTTATGCATATCTCAGCAGGATATCATAGACTGCCAAAGTAGATACTACTCCAAATAGCGGGGCTCCTGAGGGCTCTGGAGACACCCAGGTCTTACGGTCAGGGCTTATAACTCTGGAGTTTTGTGCCTTGCCAGTGAGCTCTACTTTGGAGTTTGTGCTCCTGATAGTGAGAGTTTGACTCAGTTATGGCTTCCCTACACATGGTTCATCTGTTGTTTCTATTTGAACCTATAGTTGGTGCTGAAGTTGGTAGGTGTACATCCAGGAAACTTAAATCTTTGGGCTGTCCATGTGCCAGCTGGGTTCTGAGACTCAGCAGAGTTGCAACAACTACTTTCCAGTTCATTGGACTTACCCAGGGCAACTAACAAGGAGAAGAGGATGGACAACCATCATACCAAGGAAACAAGGGAACCTACAACTGCAAGCAAGAGAGTCCCATCCATTGGCTGTATGGGATAGAAGCCCCCTCTCAATTAAAGGTGGCATAGACATCACCATCCCAGAAGCCTCATGATTATGGAATGAACTATAAACTACAGAGAACTTACTGGTATTCTACTGTAGACTTATTGTGAGTCTAGCAATGGAAGCAATTACAACACTGATGTGGAGGCAGTGGCCACTGGAAGCTCTGAGGTCAAGGAGAGGGAAAAACAGGTGCAAAACGGCGGCATTTTTGGGACTTGGGAATCATCTTGAATGACATTGCAATGACAGATATAGGCCATTATATATCTTCCCATAACATACAGAATTGTGTTGGACAGAGTGTAAACAACAATGTAAACTATAATCCATGCTCAGTGGCAATGCCCCAAAATGCATTTATCAATTGCAATGACTGTACCCCACTGAGGATGGATGTTATTTCTGTTGGAAAAGGTGGGAGGTATGGGGAATGGGGCGTATGGGAATCCCTACGTTTTTATGTCACATTTTTTTAATCTAAGTATCTTTTAAAAAGTGAAAAATATTTTTAAAAAAGACTCAGTGTTCTTCACACACACACAAAATAAAAAAAAATATTTAAAAAATAACATTTATGTAAGCAAATGCACATATGCATATATATTTATATATCATTTTACAAATATTGGTTTGTATTGTGAAAATTTTTATTTTTACCCACAATAAAAAAATATGGGGGATTCCCATATGCCCCACTCCCTACTCCTCACCCATTTTCTCACATTAACAACATCCTTCATTAGTGTAGTACATTTGTTACAATTGATGAACGTATTTTGGAGCATTGCCACTAAGCATGGATTATAGTTTACATTTTAGTTTACACTCTCTCCTACACAATTTTGTAAGTAATGGCCTGTATCTGCCATTGCATTGTCATTCAGGACAATTCCCAAGTCCTGAAAATGCCTTCATATTACACCTACTTTTTTCTCTCCTTTCCCTCATTACCTCCAGTGGCCATTGTCTCCACATCAATGATAACAGTTCTTCCATTGCTAGATTCACAATAAGTGTATAGTAGAATAACAATAAGTCTACTCTAGTCCATCATTCATTCCTCAATACTGAGGATTCTGGGATGGTGATGCCCACTCTGTCTCTCATTGAGAAGAGGCTTAGATCCTATGGGGCAGATGGATGGGACTATCTTGCTTGCAATTGCCAACTCTCTCTGTTCCTTTGGATGGTTGTTGTCCATCATCATCTCCTTGTTAGTTGTCCTGGGTGAGTCCATTGAACTGGAGAGTAGGTATTGCAATGCTCTTGAGATTCAGGGTGCAACTGGCACATGGAAAGCCCAAAGATTTAAGTCTCTGGGACATACACCTATCAACTCTAGTACTAACTACAGGTTCAAATAGAAGGGGCAGAAGAGACATATGTAGGGAAACCACAACTGAGTTCAGCTCTTTCACACTGGGGAGCACAAATTCCAAAGTAGTGCCCACTGGCAGGGCATCAAACTCCTGAGCTGCCTGCCCTGCCTATAGTGTCTGGGTGTCTCCAGAGCCCCCAGGAGCCCTGCTATTTGAAGCAATATTTACTTTGGCAATCAGTGAGATCCCTGTCCATGATAGGAAGACTAAACATCATTAAGATGTCTATCCTACCCAAACTGATTTACAAATTTAATCCAATCCCAGTAAAAATTACCACAGCATTTTTTACTGAATTGGAAAAACTTACTATGAAATTTATTTGGAAGGGCAAGTGACCCCAATTAGCCAAAGACACATTGAAAAAAAAAAAAAAAAGAAATCAGAGGAATCACACTACCTGACTTTAAAACATACTACAAAGCTACAGTGGTCAAAAGCACCTCTTAAAATATACGTATATATATATATAAATAACATTTTTGTAAGCAAATACACATATATGCATATATATTTATATATCATTTTGCAAATGTTTGTATGTATTGTGAGAATTTTGATTTTTACCCACAATAAAAATAAATAAAAAATTAAAAAAAAAACCCAAAAAACAAAAAAAAACTGCATGGTACTGGCACAAGGATAGATGTACTGACCAATGGAACCGAAATGAGAATTCTGATATAGATCCTTGCATATACAGTCGACTGATTTTTGACAAGGCCACCAACCCCATTCAACTGGAAGACAGTGGACTCTTCAACAAATGGTGCTTGGAGAACCGGATATCCATATCCAAAAGAATGAGAGAGGAACACCATCTCACACCTTATACAAAAATTAACTCAAGATGGATCAAAGATCTAAATATAAGAGCCAAGACCATAAAAATCTTGGAAGATAATGTAGGGAAGCATCTACAGGATCTTGTATTAGGAAATTGTTTCCAGAACTTTACACTCAAAGCATGAGCAACAAAAGAAAAAAATAGATACATGGGACCTCCTCAAAATTAAAAAACTTTTGCACCTCAAAGGAGTTTATCAAGAAAGTGAAAAGGAAGCCTATTCAATGGGAGAAAATATTTGGTAACCATATATCTTATAGGAGCCTAATATCCAGCATATATAAAGAAATCCTACACCTCGAAAATAAAGACAAGCAATCCATTTTAAAAATGGGCAAGTGATTTGAATAGTCACTTCTTCAAAGAAGAAGTACAAATGGCTAAAAAGCACATGAAAAGATGCTCAGCATCACTAGTTATTAGGGAAATGCAAATCAAATCACAATGAGACCTACTTTGACACTGCCAGTCGGATCCCAGCAGGGTCACCGCCTCCTCCATAGTAGGAGAAATGGGACGGGGCCGGCTCAGTTGAGGCGACCCTGTTAGCCGGAACTGTGGTCGCGTGCTCCGGGCGCATTCGCGTGGAGACCGTTGACCACCAGGATCGCCGGGCTGGCGGCACGAGCCGGGTCGCGCCAAGTCATCGGGGGAGCGCACAGACGCGACCAGTGCCCGCCGTTCTGCCTGCCTGTCTTTCTGAGGGTGCATTATTACTCTTCTGAGCAGAATGGCCAGGCGGGTGGGAGGCTGATTCTACTGCGCAGGCGTCCCGCGTGTCTGTCCTAGGGGTTGAGCGCGGGACTCTTGTTCCCGCGGATCTCCCGGCTGCCAACGTAGGTTACTGAGGTGGGATGGAAAAGGCCTTCGGACCAACCGCTTGGCGGGATGAAGAGAGGATCTGCCGCTCTGTGGGTGGTGGTCGGGTGTCTCCCTTGTCCCCATCCTAGGAATTAATTTCTGGACAGGCGAGGTTCCATTTCACTAGAGCAAGGCCACAGGCGGTCTGGTATAGGGAAAGATAGGCAGGCAGACCCTGGAGGGGTGTAGCTAGTATTTTGGAATGCCTCAACTTATCAGAGGACTAATGTGTTTAATAGGCATTTATTGAACGCCCACTATTTCCGATTTTCGCGCTAATAGTCGTGGGAGATGTGGTAGTAAGACACCGCAGGCCCACCTTCTCCCCTTGTTTGGAACACAGACAGGACTTATACTTATATACCAGTATAAGGCAATGAATGAAAGGGAGTTGAAGGTTAGTTTTTTTTTTTTTTTTCCTCTCTCTAAAAAAAGGTCATTTATTAGTAAGTCAGTCTGTATTCTGGCATAGTGGAAGGAACCTAAAGAAGCTTAACTTCTGAATAGAAGACAAATCTTAACTCATTTAATTTGGAGGGAAATTTTTAGGGAAAGGCACAGTGAAGGCTTAATTAAGTAGTATGCTCAGGTGAATTTTAGGTTCTGGTTAATTTGGATAAATAGAAATCAGAAACTTTTCACCTGCAAGAACTGAAACAAAAATGTTTCCAAAATGTGTTAATATACTTTTCAGTTCGTAGTAAGTAGATGTTAAGTACATTTGGATCTTTCTATAGAGGTTAAAGAGAATGCTGTGCTTTAGTCATCACTGATGAATTGTTATCCTTGTATGGGTAGTTGTTCCTTAGATGATTTGAAAAGTTTGAGCTGGGTTCCTCATCCTTTTCTGGAGAACTTAGTTAACATTTGCTAAAGTCTTGTGACTTCTATGGTGAAATCTTAGTTGACTCTAAGCCAAAGGAGTCGGGAGTGAAAAGACCAGATAGAGGAGAATGAGAAGACTTTTGGGGAAAAACCCCTCAACCAAGAGAAATCCTCCCACTTTTGCTTTGACCTCTTCTGGAAATGTCAGCAAAAGATTTGGAGGACTAGCCTAGCCACCACAGCCTACTAGGTGACCTGCCAGGTAAGAATAACTGGTTGGGGTCCTGTTCTGGGCCCTTGGGTTTTGCTGAATAAATGAGCCAGGATTTTTTGAAGTTCTGAAGTCAACCTATTTTCTGGACATTTGCCTTTTTTCTCCTAAAAGTTGTGAAAAGCAAAATATAAAAGTACTGTTAGCTGTAGATGCTGCCAAGCTGGATTCTGGTTGAGATGTCTCTAGCATACTTCTCAAAGTGATAAAATTTGGAGGAAAAGCATTCTATAATTTCCTAAATTTAGGAATCAGTGCTTTCAAAAGAGACTTTATCAGAAGATTGTCACAAGAAGTAATAATTACTTCAAGTAATTAAAAAAAAAATCTCTTGAATACTAAAAATGCATGTAGATGTTTTTCAGTATTTAAAGTACTTAGCATGAATTATATCTAATTACAATTCTTCAGTGTGGGTAAGACTTAAAAACACCTTGTGTTCAGTGAGATATGAGAAACCTTACTGTAACGCTGACACAGACTCTTTTTTGGTAATAATAAACTTTATTTTTAGAGAAGTTTTAGATTACATTTAAAGAAAAATTATGCCAAAAGTATGAGGAATTCTCATATATCCCGCCCCCCCCCGACATAGCTTCTCCTGTTATTAACAGATTAGTATGGTACATTTGTTACAATTGGTGAAACATTGTTGAAGCATTACTACTAACCAAAATCTATAGTTTACATTATGGTTTATACTTTGTGCGGTACAGTTTCATAGGCTTTGATAAATGCATAATGTCATGTGCCCATCATTGCAGTATCATACAGAAGAATCTCACTGTTTTAAATATGCCCTGTGTTCCACCCGTTCATCCCCCCACACTCCCTTCTGAACCTCTTGCAACCACTGTCTTTATATCAATTTACAAGTTCTTCCGTTAACACAAGATAATAACTACAATAGCAATAAATCTACTTTGGTCCGTGGTTACACTCCCTCCTTATGTTTGTTCATTCTTCAATCTTGAGGGATTAAGGATGATGTCCACTGTGACATAAACTCTTGAATCTGCCTCACATCTTCTTTATAAAGGGAGAAAAAATCTTAAAATACTGATTCCATGTTAGCATTCAACTATTACTTTTTTTTTTTTAAGATTTCTTTCTCACACACACCCCCACTCCACCTCCCCACTCTCTGTGTTACCTCGTCTTCTTTAGGACACACCGAGAACCAAACCTGGGACCTACCATGTGGTAGGCTGGTGCCCAACAGCTTGAGCCACATCTGCTTCCCTCAACCATTATGTTTTTAAAATGTAAATTAATTGTAACTATATGATTTTACTTTTACTGTACTTAATATTTATCAAATATAGATGTCTAGTAGAGCAAAGTTTTGCTAGTATAGCAGGTGGGATGGAATGTAACTCAACGCTGCATCCTTCATTTAAGTATAAAGTAAACATCTCATATGCTAAAAGATCAGCTTTTTCTGAATGACCTATTGCTCTTTACAGTTGTTTTCATTACTTTCATCATGAAATAGTGGCTTTAATCTCAATATCTAAATTTTGGTGGTGCCTTTCATTTTTATTGTATATTTGCTAAAAAGCTTTGTTTTATCTGAGCTGGAGTATGGACTTAATTGTCATATAGTAGATATAGATAGTTTACTTTCTTTGTATATAAGATTATTTTATCTGTAGTTAATTTTCTTATTTTCTGACATATTTAAATGATATGTTTAAGGTTCCTGTATTTCCTTAATTCTAACACTTTTTAAAAATCATTGTAATCTCCTTGAAGACAGGATATGATAAGTATGCGTTATGTCATAGCCTAATTGGAAGCTTTTTTTCTTTCTTAGTGTTACATGAAGTAATGTTGCATATTATAAATCTTAGATTTATAGAACTTGATACATTTAAAAGGCTTTTTAACCCAATTATTTCAGATTTCACTGAATTTTCCAAATTTACCTTTGTACTTGGAAAAAAGGTTTCCTATTGAAGGAAGCCTATTGGAAGCAATATTTTTTCCTTATATAAATGGAAATGAACAAATAAAGGTTTTTGTTTGCTTTACAAACTTTAAAGGATGATTGAGTGGTGTGTCTGCTTTCAGAAATGTATACTTAGTTGTCTTTTCTTTGTATACTTGATAATATAGGCTTAACAAATGCTTTACATCCTACTTCTTAAGTTAAAAAATAATTAAAGTAAATTGTTCCCTTTTTTTCCTGAACATGATATTGTTAACATCTTGTGGTAATTTAAAATCCACCCATCCTTCTTCCTCTAGAAATGCAAGTCTTTCAATTTTTTCAGTCCTTTGGCTTCAGGTTCTACTGCAGAAGGTATGAAGAAGGAGGACAGGCAGAAGAAAATCCAGTGTTTTGGGGTTAAGTTGAGAGAGGAAATAAAAAATGCTACAAAAGTCTAAACACTTTTAGAAACATACACTGTGTCTTTAATTTTGAATAAAAGGTCAAAACCCTTCAGCAGGCCAAGTTTCAGTCAGAATACACTATAGATTTGGTAAAAATGAAGGAATATAGAGCTTTGAAAGTAAACTAGGTACTAGAACAGTCCCCCTAGTGTAGGGTCAAGGACTGGCAAAAGATGATGATCCACTGATGGGCCCTTGATACTGATGACTATGCTTATGAGACTTTCCTCTTGAAATTGAAACTTAACCTATTGTTGTGGGGTGCCTAAAAGTTGCCTCCTTGCCTCCTGAGAGCTTCCTTGTTGTTCAAATGTGGGCTCTCTCTAAGCCAAAGTCAGCATATAAATTGCATTGACATCCCTCCAGCGTGGGACATAACTCCCGGGGATGAGCCTTCCTGGCACCAAGGGATTACTACCAAGCACCAACTAACAATGCAACTGGAAAAAGACCTTGAATAAAAGGAGGAAATGGTAAAGACAAAATGAGTTGGGAGGTCATCCCAGAGGTAAAGCTTATGCACATCTCAGCAGGATCTCATAGACTGCCAAAGTGGGTACTACCCCAAATAGTGGGGCTCTTGAAGGTTCTGGAGACACCCAGATCCTATGGTCAGGGCAGATAGCTCTGGAGTTTGGTGCCTTGCCAGTGGGCCCTACTTTGGAGTTTGTGCTCCTGAGAGTGACAGAGTTGGATTCAATTATGTTTTCCCTACACATGACTCATCTGTGCCTTTTAATTAAATCTATACTTGGTGCTGGAGTTTGTAGGTGTACATCCAAGAAACTCGAGTCTTTGGACTGGCCATGTGCCAGCTGGGCCTGGAACCTCAGCAGAGTTGAAACACCTACTCTACAGCTCATTGGACTCACCCAGGACAGCTAACAAGGAGATGACGATGAACAACGACCATCCCAAGAAATAGAGAGCCGGCAACTGCAAGCAAGATAGTCCCATCTATCTGCCCCATAGGATCTAAGCCCCCTCTCAATTAGAGACAGAGTGGGCATCACCATCCCAGAATCCTCAGGATTGGGGAAACAACTGTGGACTAGAGTGGACTTACTGGTATTCTACTATAGACATATTGTGATTCTAGCAATGGAAGAAATTACAACTTTGATGTGGAGCCAGTGACCACTGGAGGCTCTGGGGGCAGGGAGAGGGAAAAACAGTTGTAATACGGGGGCTTTTTTGGGACTTGGGAATCATCCTGAATGACAGATATAGGCCATTTTATATCATCACATAACATGCAGACCTGTGTGGGAGAGAGTACAGACTACAATGTGAACTATGGTCCCTGCTTAATGGCAAAGCCCCAGGATGCATTTATCAATTGCAATGATTGTGCCACACTAATGAAGGATGTTTATGTGGGAGGGTGTGGGAAGTGTGGGGAGTGGGGCTTATAAGAATCCCTATATTTTTTGTGTAACATTTATGTAATCTATGTATCTTTAAAAAAATTATTTAAAAAAAGAAATGTATTTTGAACATTTTTCATTTTCACTACTGGAAAGGCACCACCAATTATAGTGTCTCCATTGCCTTGGAGGGTACAAATGTAGTACCCAAAATAGGGAAATTTGTAGACAAGTTACACTGTAATTGAAATTTGTCTTAAATTATTTTGAAGTCTGTATGTAATGCTGTACAGTTCTGGCTCTGTCATGCACTGCACAGATGAACCACCACCCTGACAGTGTTGGGTGGCCCAAGATTTTCTTGTATCATGGTGACTCTGATGCCAGGAAAATCTGCTGTCACCCTCCCCTTATCCCCAAATCTCTGATCCCTGATTCATGTTCTGCACCAGCTAATGGAGAATGGAGTTGGAGAGGAGTCAGTAGCAAGGGGTAATGAGAGGAGAAGGCAAAGCTCATATTGCATCCTCCTGACCTAAACCAGGGGTCTGTTGGCAGTGGGGAAGACTTGGTTGTATGGTCTGTGTTGTCGGCATGTGATATTTGCAACAGGAGAGGAATTGAATTAAAGAAGGGAAAAAGAGTACTCTCTCCTACTACCTTTTCCAGAATCCTGGCTCTAATTTTCATTTCCTTAGCTGCCATTTTAAACACCTGTCTTCTCACTCTAACTTACAACCTCAGCCACTGACCCTGCTTTTCATCTCCATCCCCTTGTTTTCTTAATCTTTATGTCTAGTTTTTGCTCACACTCATAATTACATATTCTCTCTCCTCTAAGTGTACTGACATCAATTACCTGGGCCATGACTTTTTGGAGGCTGTTTCCATTACAGTAAAATAAAGTTTCTTATTTGGAACTCAGTTTGTATCCCTTTCCCTTCACTAGTACTGATTTTGTGATGTTGGCCTTAGATATGGGCATGACAGTCACTCTCCATAAGAGTGGTGCAGGGTTACTTTGGCAGATTTCTGCCATAGTGACAGGTTAAAGGGATTTTCTTGAGTGATCCTGGGAGGGTAACAACTCTCTCTAACATTACTGAGAAAATGCTGGACAATTGATTTCACATACATGAGTAGCACCACATGTGTATAAGTTGAAGGTTGCTTTTACACTAAAGTTTCATTTGTCTTATATTTTGAAGACTGAGATTCCATATACAGGATTTTCTAGCTATCAGAAACACATCTACTTTAGTGGTTCTCAAACTTTTTGGTCTCAGGACTCCACTACATGCAAAAATTATTGATAACTCCAAAGACCTTTTCTATGGGTTATAGCTATTGGAATTTACCATATTAGAAATTAAAATAGAGAAAAATTTAAGAACATTATTTATTAAAATGAGCTAGTATATGTTAACATAAATAAAATATTTTTGTGAAAAATAGCTATTTGCCAAAATAAAAAAATTAGTGGAAAAAAACCACAATGAGATATTGTTTTACACACATTAGACTGGCAGCTATTAAAAAAACAGGGGACTACAAGTGTTGGAGAGGATGTGCAGGAATGAGAACTTTGATCCACTGCTGGTGGGGATGTAGAATGGTGCAGCCATTGTGGAGGACAGTTTGGTGGTTCCTCAGAAAACTAACTATAGAACTGCCACATGATCCAGCAATTCCACTTCCGGGTATATACTCAGAAGAATTGAAAGCAAGGATATGAACAGATATATGCGCACTAATGTTCATAGCGGCATTATTCACCATTGCTAAAAGCTGGAAACAACCCAAATGCCCTTCAACAGATGAATGGATAAATGAAATATTACTCAGCTGTAAGAAGTAATGCAGTATTAACACAATGGATAACATGGATGAATCTTGAGGACCTTATGTAGAATGAAGCAAGCCAGGCACTATAGGACAAATATTACATGACCTCACTGATATGAATTAAACAAATTGAGTAGACTCACAGAGCCAGAGTCTGGAAGATAGGTTTACAGGAAATAGAAAGGCAGAAGAAGGTTGTGAGCCAATGCTAATATGGGCAAAATTTATGACAAGGTGAAAGTATGTAATTGTGCAGTGGAGGGGCATGACAGGGGTGCAGTGATATTATTGGGTTGGGCAGTGCAGGTTTTTCAGGGGGGTAGGGTGGGGAGGGTGGGTTGGAATGTCCATGGAACTGGGGGGAGGGAGCAGTTGAACACTGGGGATTGGTTGGTATGTGGTTGAAACTACAATGTTGGGAATATACTTTTGACAATATGGCAAGGGAAGGTTACTGGTTTAGGGTGTTGTATGTAGGCACCATTCAAGACAGGCTGCACCTGGGGCAGGCTTCTGGGGAGTGTGTGAGTGTTCATCTTGTGATAGTGTGTTATATCAGTGAGTGAAAACCCACATAATGAGTAGGAAAGTGTTGGACTCCCATCCTGGGGAGGCCCACTATATTCTCAAATAGAGGAGCAGGAGTCTCACGAGAGCATGGGAAGTGCCTAATAGGGGATGGCAGACCAGTGTGTCAAGCCCTCAGTGTTATTGCAAGTAACTATGAATCTTTTCCTTCAAGGAGTGAAGCCTGGTGGGTGCCATGGGTCCCAAGGAGAGGGGGAAGGAGGAATAGAAAGATGGAACAGGGGACATTTTAGGGGTGATTGAAGTGTTCTACATGATCTTGCAATGATGGATACAGGCCATGTTAAATTTCATCAAAATTTATAAAAGTGTATGATCCAAAATGTAAACCATAATGTAAACCATTGACTATGTTTAGTTGCTATGTTTCAATATTTGTACATCAGTTGTAACAAATGGATCATCGATATATACAATGTTATTAATAGAGGAAGGGTGAAAAGGGGGAGGATGTTGGGTATATGGGCGTCCCCTGTACTTTGTATGTAACTTTTCTGTAACCTAAAACTTCTTTGAAGACAAAATGAAAAAAGTAAGACACTGGCATAATAAATGGAAGAAAAAGTCACTGTACATACAGGAAAATAGATCTGACAGTGATGAAACCCAAAGATCAAAAGTTTTTTAAATACTTTATCATTATTTTTATTATCCACAATTATTTTATTTTATTAAAAAAATTTTTTTTGTATTTTATTTCTTATTTCCAAGACTTATTATTTAATTTTCTTATTAATTGCATTTGGCTATTTTATTGGCTTCATTTTTTGAAGAAGTTTTAGATCACAGAAGGGTTACAACTGGGGCAGGGGAGGATCATTGGGGGCAGGGTGTCAGTGATGGGGGATACATGGGAGGAAGTTCACCCAGGCATACATATAAGGCATATAAATGTGTTCAAATGTTCGTGGAGCATTGTCACAGTGGGTGGAGTTTCACACAATAACTGTAAGAACATAAAATTCTCATCCTGGTGAGCTCTGCCACATTCTCTAATGGAACAGCAAGAATCCCCAAAGTACAGGGGCAATGACTAAGGAGAAGAATGGTCATTGACAGGCCCTTGATATTGGTGAATGTGCTTATGAACTATTACTCTTGAAATTGAAACTTAGCCTAGTATTATGGGGTGCCTAAGAATTACCTCCTGAGAGCTTCCTTGTTGCTCAAATGTGGCCTCTCTCTAAGCCAAACTCAGCATATAAATGCAATAACTTACCCTCAGCATGGGGCATGACTCCCAGGGATGAGCCTCCCTGGCACCGAGGGATTGCTACCAAGCACCAACTAGCAATGCGACTGGAAAAAGACCTTGACCAAAAGGGGGAAAATGTAAAGACAAATGCGTTTATATGGCTAAGAGACTTCAAAATGAGTCGGGAGTTCATTCCAGAGGTTATGCTTATGCATGTCTCAGCAAGATCTCATTGACAGCCAAAGTAGATTCTACCCCAAACAGCAGGGTTCCTGAGGGCTCTGGAGACATCCACATACTATAGTCAGGGCAGATAACTCAGGAATTTGGTGCATTGCCAGTGGGCCCTACTTTGGAATTTATGCACCCCAGTGTAACAGATTTGGACTCAGTTGTGGTTTCCCTACACATGGTTCTACTGTTCCTTCTTTTTGAACCTATAATTAGTACTAGAGTTGGTAAGTGTACATCCAAGAGACTAAAATCTTTAGGCTGTCCATGTGCCAGCTGGACCCTGCATCTCAACTGAGTTGAAGCACCTAGTCTCCAGTTCATTGGACTCACCCAGGACAACTAACAAGGAGGAGATGATGGACAACCATCATACCAAGGAACCAAGAGAGTCTACAACTGCAAGCAAGAGAGTCCCATCCATCAGCCATGTGGGGTTGAAGTCCCCTCTCAATTAGAGGTGGAGTGGGCATCATCATCTTAGAATCCTCAGGATTGGGGAATGAACTATTGAATAAAGTAAACTTACTGCTATTCTACTATAGACTTGTGATTATACCAGTGGAATAAATTATATCATTGATGTGGAGGCTGTGGCTACTGGAGGTTCTGAGGGCAGGGAGAGGAAAAAACAGTTGTAATATGGGGGCATTTTCAGGACTTGAGAATCATCCTGAATGACATTGCAATGACAGACACAGGCCATTATATATCTTGTCATAACCTACAGAATCATGTGGGAGAGAGTGTAAAGTACAATGTAAACTATAATCCATGCTTAGTGGCAATGCTCCAAAATGTGTTCATTAATTGCAATGAATGTACCACACTAATGAAGGATATTATTAATTTGGGAAAATGTGGGAAGTGTTGGGAGCAGGGTATTTGGGAATCCCATATATATATATATTTTTTTTTTTACATGCTTCACTTATTTATTTTTTTTTCTTTTTTTTTTATTGTGGGTAAAAATCAAAATTTTCACAATACATACCAACATTTGCAAAATGATATATAAATATATATGCATATATGTGCATTTGCTTACAAAAATGTTATTTATGTATATATATAAACATATTTTAAGAGGTGCTTAGAAACCCAAAATATTACACGGAACCCACTGGGATTCCCATGTTGCCCACCTCCCACACCTCCCAACACATCCCACACAAACATCTCCCACAAGTGTTTGTCATAAGTTTTTTAAGAAGATATTTAGATTACAAAAATGTTACATAAAAATATATGGTGGCAAGGCCCCTATATATTTTTATGTAACATTTTTGTAATCTAAATATCTTTTTAAAAAACTTATGACAAACCACAGTTACCAAACAGCATGGTACTGGCACAAGGACAGGTTATATAAGCCAATGGATTCAAGTTTATAGTTCAGAAATCTACCCTCACATTTATGGCCAATGATTTTTGACAAGGTGGCAAAGACCACTCAATTGGGAAAGAATAGACTTCCAAAAATGATGCTGGGAAAATTGGGTTAGCATTTCAAAAAAAAGAAGGATGTCACCTACCTCATAGCATATACAAAAATCAACTCAAAGTTGATGAAAGCCTACATACAAGAGCTAGAACCATCAAACTCCTAGAAGAAATCATAAGGAAACAGCTTCAGGACCTTGTGTTAGGCAACAGTTTCTTAGACTACACCAAAAGAACATGCTACAAAAGAAAAAATAGATAAATGGGATTACATCAAAATTAAAAACCTTTGGTTTTCAAAGTACTTTATCATGGAAGTAAAAAGACAACCTACACAATGGCAGAAAAGATTTGGAAACCACATATCTGATAAATGATTAGTATCCAGTATATACAAAGAAAAAATTAACAACAAAAAGACAAAGAACCCAAATGAAAATGGATAAAAACTTGAACAGATATTTCTCTAAAGAAGAACCTGAAAAAATGCTCAACATCATTACACATAAGGAGAATGCAAATCCAAACCATGATGAGATACCATTTTACACCCATTACAATGTTTACTATTAAATAAACAGAAAATAGCAAGTGTTGGAGAGGATATGGAGAATTATGAATACTCATTAATTGTTGGTGGAAATGTAAAATGGTGCAACCACTGTGGAAAACAGTTTGGTTGTTCTTCAGAATGCTAAGTGTAGAACTACCATATGACCCAGCAATTCCACTACTAAGTATATAACCAAAAGAATTGAAAGCAAGGTCTTGAACTGATATTTTCACACCAATGTTCATAGTGGCATTATTCACAATTGACAAAAGATGGAAGCATCCCAAGTGTCTATTAACTGATGAATGGATATAAAAAATGTGATATATCCATACAATCGAATATTATTCAGCCGTAAAAAGTAATGAAGTCCTGATAGATTCAACAACATGGATAAACCTTGAAGATGTCATGTTGAGTGAATGAAAGAATTCAGACAAAAAAGGAAAATATTGTATGATCTCACTGATTTGAAACAACTAGTATAAGCAACCTCATCATCTCAGAATCTAGAATATAAGTTACCAGAAGACAGGTTGGAGATAGAGAATGGGAAGTTAAGGTTTAAAATGTACAGGGTTCTCATTTGCAATGATGGAAATGTTTTGGTAATGGAAGGTGTTGATGGTATCACAACACTGTGAACTCAATCACACAGAAATATATATCTGAATATGAATAAAAAGGGGAAATTAGATTTTATATATGGTAACAGAATAAAAACCTTTTAAAAATCCATAGAATGTGGGAATGTGGGAAGGTGGTAATGGATGAACAGGCAGAGCTTAATGCTCGAAAAAACACAATGGAGAAATAGTCAAAAGCTGTCCAAGGGACATGCTTTAGGGGTCAGCAGACCAAGACAGTGTTAAAACAATTCCCAGGAGGGTAAGGGATGGAGAGATGAAGAAGCTGAAATGACAAACATGAGTTACCAAGCCCCAGCGGCATCTAGGAAGGGCTCCTCTACCCCACCCCAAGATATTAAGCTGGGGTAAAATCCCTGGCTCATGGCAGCTGACTGAGAAGGAAACAGACATCTTCCTCCTTGTCAGATGTTTCAAGAGAAAAGGGAGGGGGAGTCAGGGGGCTTTTCTTCAGTGAATTCAGGCAGCACAGCCTGCTTTGAATCTCCATTCTGGAGATTCAACACAGGTACACAGGAAAGCCCTGACTGAAACAATTCCATGGAAAGGTGCACTGACAAGCTCCATCTGCTGGCTGATCTGGAAATTGCATGGACAAAAACTGTTCATGGTATACTCTCTATCCTACCCCTGGGAGAAAATCTGCACCCCATTAGTGAGTCCCTGGCCCAATTTTAATACCCTAAACCAGGCATTTTAAAGACTTAGAATAAGTTGAACCAAATATCAGAAAAGAGCTGTGAAAAAGACAATAGACAAGTGAGAGAAATTGGCCATCAGAGTAAATTCACCAACTCAGATGCCTTAGACATCAGCAAAAAATTACAAGCCATACTAGGAAACAGGAAGAGATGGCCCAGCCAAAGAAACTAACCAAATATCCTGAAGAGGTACAGGATTTAAGGTAATTAATCAGTTATAATCATACAATTCTCCTAAATCACTTCAAAGAATTTACAGAAAATAAGACTAAAGAAATAAAGGATATTATACCTTTACAGTAGTAACATTGAATGTTAATGGATTGAATTCCACAATCAAAAAACATAGCCTGATTGAATGGATTGAAAAAGATGAGCTGTCTGTATATTGTCTACAAGAGACCGACCTCAGACATAAGGACACAACCAGGTTAAAAGTGAAAGGTAGGAAAAAGTTATTCCATGCAAATAGGAAGCAAAAAAGAGCTGGAGTAGCAGTACTAAAAATGGATAAAATAAGTTTTAAATACAAAACTGTTATAAGGGATGAGAAGGTTATTACCTACTAATAAAAAGGGAAATTCACTAAGAATAAATAACTATACTAAATATTTATGCACCTAACCTGAGTGTCCCAAGATACATGAGGCACACACTGGCAAAACTGAAGGGAGAAATAGTTGTCTATATAATAGTTGGAGACTTCAATACACCACTCTCAGTATTGGATAAAACATCTGGACAGAGGATAATAAAGAAAAAGAGAACTTGAAAAATATGGTAAATGAACTAGACCTGACAGACATCTATAGAGCATTGTACCCCAAAACAGCAGGATATACTTTTTTTCCAAGTGCTCATGCACGCTTCTCCAAGATAGACCATATGTTGGGTCACAAGACAAGTATTAATAAATTTTAAAAGATCCTAACGAAATGATGCTGGAAATCAGTAATGGATGGAAAAAGGGAAAATTCATAAATTTATGGAGATTAAACAACACATTCTTAAACAATCAGTGGGTCAAAGAAGACATTGCAAGAGAATTCAGTAAATATTTTGAGACAAATGAAAATGAGAACACCAAATATCAAAACCTGTGGGACACTGCAAAGGCAGGGCTGAAAGGGAAATTTATAGCCTTCAATGCTTATGTTAAAAAGAAGAAAGAATTAAAATTGAAGATCTAATTGCACACCTGGAGGAGCTAGAAAAGAACAACAAACTAATCTCATACCAAACTGAAGGAAAGAGATTGTAAAGGTCAGTGCAGAAATAAATGATACCAAGAACAAAAAAACCATAGAAAGAATCAACAAAATGAAAAGTTGGTTCTTTGAGAAGATCAACAATATCGACAAACCCTTAGCTAGACTGCCAAAGAGAAAAGAGGGAAGATGCAAATAAATAAAACCATAAATGAGAGGGGGACATGACCACTGACCCCACAGAAATAAGAGCAATCATAAGAGGACACTATGAACAAATGTATGCCAAAAAACTAGACAATGTAGAGAAGATAGATAAATTCCTAGAAACACACAGTCCACCTACATTGACCATAGAAGAAAGAGAAGAATTCAACAAAGATAGCTTTACAGGTGAATTTTACCAATCATTCAAAGATGATCTAATACCAATCTTGCTCAAGCTCTTCCAAAAAGTTGAACAGGAAACAATGCTAGCAAACTCATTCTATGAAGCTGATATCACCCTAATACCCAAACCAGATAAAGATACTACAAAAAATAAAATTACAGGCCAATATCTCCAATTAATACAGATGCAAAAATCTTCAACAAAATGCTTGCAAACAGAATCCAAAAGCACAGTAAAAGAATTATACACCACAATCAAGTAGGTTTTATCCCAGGTAAGCAAGGGTGTTTCCATGCAAGAAATACTGATAAACTAAAAAAGAAAAATCACATGATCCTCTCAATTGATACACAAAAGACATTTGACAAAATACAACACACTTTCTTGATAAAAACACTCCAAAACATAGGAATATAAAGAAGCTTACTCCATATGGTAAAGTGTATATATGAAAAACCTACATCTAACATTGTACTCAGTGGTGAAAGACTGAAGCTTTCTCACTGAGATCAGGAACATGATAAGGATGCTAGAGGTTCTAACATTCTTGTGCTAGAGGTTCTAGCTAGAGCAATTAGGCTAGATAAAGAAATAAAAGGGGGAAGCAGATGTGGCTCAAGTGACTGAGCTCCTGCCTACCACATGGGAAGTTCCTGGTTTGGTTCCTGGTGCCTCCTAAAGAAGACAGCAAGCTGGATCAATGGGCAGGCACAGCAAGCTGATGCAACAAGACACACAAGAAGAAAAAACATAATGAGAGACACAACAAGGTAGGGAGCAGAGGTTCCCGGTGCCTCCCAAAGAAGATAACAAGCTGACATGATGGGCAGATGCAGCCAGCTGATGCAACAAGATGATGCAACCAGAAACATGGGGAGGAAAAATATAATGAGAGACACAACAAAAGCAGGGAGTGGAGGTGGCATAAGCGATTAGGGGCTTCCCTCCCACATTAGAAGGTCTGGATTTGGCTCCTGGTGCCTCCTAAAGAAACAAGGAAACAGAATTGAGTGGGAGAGAATGTAAACTACAATGGAAAATATAATCCATGCTTAGTGGCAATGCTCCAAAATATGTCCATCAATTACAGTGAATGTACCACACTAATTAAAGAAGTTGTTAATATGGGGAAAATGGGAGGTGTGGAGAGTGGGGCATATGGGAATCCCTTATATTTTTTATGTAGCATTTTATGTAATCTAAGTATCTTTTAAAAATAAATAAAAAACATATTAAACAAATAAAAAAGAAGAAGTGTTTGAGAAGGATTACAAAGGAATACAGGAAAATTTGGGGAGGGTGGCTAGATATATTAATTATCTTGATGGTGGCTATGGTTTCCTGGGTATGTACATATGTCAAAACTTACCAAACTGTATACTTTTAAAATGTGTAGTTCATTATATATCAATTATACCTAAATAAAGCCCTTTAAAAATAAATAAATAAAACTCTAAAAAAATAAAATGTTTTATATGACTGACTCTCAGCCTGCATTAAAAATATTCAAGGATATGCTATTTTTCAATAAAGACACCCAATGCAAAAGGAAAAAAAAAGAAGCAAGTAAGAAGAACAGACAGAGCAAGTGCAAACAATGAGGGGGTGGGGGGAAATAAATAAATCTTTTTAAAGAAAAGAAATAAAAGGCACCCAAATAGGAAAGGAAGAAATAAAATTTTCACTACTCATTGATGATATGATCTTACATCTAGAATCTCCTGAAAAATCCACAACAAAGCTACTAGAACTAATAGACGAGTTCAGCAAAATGACAGGATATAAGATTAATAAGCAAAAATCAATAGCATTTCTATACACTATTGATGTGCAATCTGAGGAGGAAATCAGAAAAAAATTTCTTTTATAATAGCAACTAAAACAATAAAATATTTAGGAATAAACTTAACCATGAACATAAAGGAACTATATTCAGAAAACTACAAAACACTCCTTAAAGAAACCAAAGAAGACTTAAATAAATGGAAGGACATTCTGTCTTCATGGACTGGAAGATTAAATATGATTAAGATGTCAATTCTACCCAAACTGATTTACAGACTCAGCGCAATCCCAATAAAAATCCCATGAGCCATTTTTGCAGAAGTGGAAAAACCAATTATCAATTTATTTGGAAGTGTAAGGGGCCCCGACCAGCCAAAAAGATCTTAAACATGAAGTATGAAGTTGGAGGACTCTCACTTCTGGGCTTCAAAGCATATTACTTAGCTACAGTGGAAAAAAGAGCATGGTACTGGCATAAATACAGACACATTGACTGAATTGAGAACTCAGAAATAGACCTTCACATCTACAGTCAAGTGATTTTTGACAAGGCTGTCAAGCCCTCCCACCTGGGCCAGAACTGTCTATTCAACAAATGGTTCTGGGAGAACTCGACATCCATACCCAAAAGAAAGAAAGAAGACCCCTATCTCACACCTTAGACAAAACTTAACGCAAAATGGATCAAGGAACTAAAGATAAAAGTGACAACCATAAAACTACAAGAAAACATAGGAAAACATCTTCAAGATCCTGTGGTTGGCAGTAGTTTCTTAAACCTTATACCCAAAGCATAACCAACAAAAGAGAAAATAAACAAATGGGACTTCCTCAAAACTAAACACTTTCGCACCTCAAAGGACTTTGGGAAAAGGGTGAAAAGGCAAGCAATTCAATGGGAGAAAATATTTGGCAATCACATATCTGATAAGGGTTTAATATCCATGATATACAAAAAGATCATTCACCTCAACAATAAAAAGACAAATTACCCAATTCTAAAATGGGCAAAAGACTTGAAAAGACAATTGTTCAAAGAAGAAATACAAGTGAGGAAGAAACCCATGAAGAAAAGTTCAACATCACTAGTGATTAGGGAAATGCAAATCAAAACTACAATGAGGTATCATTTCACACCTATTAGACAGGCCGGTATAAAAATAAGGAAAACTGCAAATTTTGGAGGGTTTCTGGAGAGATAGGAATGCTTATTCACTTTTGGTGGGGATATAGAATGGTATAGCCACTGTGGAGAACAGTTTGGCAGTTCCGAAGGAAGTTGAATATAGATTTGCCATGTTACCCAGCAATACCATTCATTACTTAGTATATACCCAGAAGAATTGAGAGCAGAGACATGAACTGACATCTGCATACCAATTTCAAGCAGCATTATCCATGATTGCCAAAAGTTGGAAACAACCCAGGTGTCCATGAATGGAGAAATAAATTTTGGTGTATACACATGATGGAATATCATGCAGCAGTAAGAAGAAATGAAGTCATGAAGCATATAACATGGATGAACCTGGAAGACATTATATTGAGTGAAGTAAGCCAGACACAAAAGAACAAATACTGTATGATTGTGTTATTATGAACTAAATATATTGCATTATCTCATGGAGTTAATAATTATAATATAGGTCACCAGAAAATGGAATAATGTTAGAGAATGGAAAGCTGAAAGTTAATCTGTGCAGAATTGGTAAAAATGTTTCTAAATCTTTGGAAATGAGTAGAAATGGTTAAAACATATCATGGTGTTTGTAACTAGCAGTACTATTGTATGGGTATAACAATGGTTGAAAGGGAAAGTCTAGGGTCATGTATATTACTAGAAGGAGAGCTAAAAACTGTGAGACTCTATAAGATAGTAAAACCTGATGTAAAACATGAATATGTGTGATATTGTATATAGAAGACTGTTTTTACAAAATATAAATGCAAATATACTAGAGAGAAGGAAAAAGAATAGCAGCTATGTACGGCAAGGGAAGCATAGAGAAATTGAGAGGTGATGAGTTTTGGTTGTCTGTTTTTTGTTTATCATTATTATTATTGGAATAATGAAAGTGCTGTAAGAATGACTGAAGTGATAAATGCACAAATATGTGATTACACCAAATACCATTGATTGTATAATTTGGATGGATTTATGCTTTATTAATATGTATCAATAAAATTGATTTGTTATTAAAAAAAATCCATGGAACCACACTACACAGTCAAACCTATGTTAAACTATGGACTTTAATTAATAGTACAATTTTTTTTAAAGATTTATTTATTTATTTACTTTTATCAATTTTAACATCCCCCTCCTGCCCTGGTTTTGCTTTTTGTGTGTGTGTCCATTAGCTGGGCAATTCTCTGTGTCTGTTTCCTGCCCTCTCTTCTCATCCTTCTCCTCCTGTCTTCACCGGGATTCAATCCTCGGAACCTCCAATTTGGGAAAGAGGCATCCTACTGCCTGTACCACCTTAGTTCCAGGTTTTTTGGCACGTCTCATCTTGGCTCTCCCTTGTGTCACTCTCCTGTTACATCATCATCTTGCTGCATGGCTCGGCAGGGCCCGGCGGCGCACCTGCACATGGGCCCTGACAGCCCATGCACCTTCTATATTTTTCTTTTTAAAATTTTTACCAGGAGGTCTCAGGGATGGAACCCAGGTCCCTCCTTATGAGAGATGGACGCCCAACCATTTGAGCCACATCTGTCCCCCTGCAGTATCTCTTAAGGTTGACCAAAGATACCTAGAGTTACAATCATTTCCCATACAGGATGGACATATAATAAATGCTTAGTTTATCACCAGCATTCTATAAACCAGACCTAGGGAGAAAAATTAGGTCTGGGGACACATGCATGGTTTCTAATATAGTGAATATTTAGCCTACCCTGATTATCACAAATTCAGGACAGTGAGAATATTCGCAATTAATAGTACAATTGTAACAAATGTTTCACATCAGTGCAAGATGTTGGTGGTGGCATGTCTATGGGAATGCTGTATTTTATGCATGTTTGGTCTGTAAAATCCCCAACTTCTTTAATAAAGGTAAAGGACAGATTTCAACCTCCACCAGAGAAGACCAGGCTAATGGACACAAAACATAAAACAATGATGGAGAAATTAAGGCATTCCCAGATAAACAAAAGCTGAGGGAGGAACTTCTGAGAAGATGGTAGACTAGAAAGACATAGGACTCTTTTATCTCCCAGAAAAATAGCTCGAGGGTAGGTAGAAAGAGCCTGGAAAAAATCTTCTAGGGTTTAGGACACCAGGGGAATGCTAGGCACTGCCCAGAAGAGAGAGGGACAAAGGAAAAGAATCATGATGGCAAAATTGTGAGTAAAAACCCACAACTACTCCTGCTTGCAACCTACCCCACACTTTAGACAACTTTGAATTCTCAGGCTTCAGGGCCATTAGCTACAGACAAAGGGTGACCCAGGGATCCACCTCCCTAGGAAAGGGGAGAGAGAGGGGCACAGCCTAAGGCTGATTCAGCTTTAGACCCATACATTTTGTCTGCTGTGTCCCACGAGCCCTTCTAGGCTGGGTGGGACCATGCCATTGCTTGCCTTTGGAGTCAACTGGGGACTAAAGAGATCTGCAGCTAAAGAAAACTGACCCTCTCTACTGACCCAGACTGGTTGTTGAGGAGGCAGAAGGGAGTGGAATAATTTCCTACCCAGGAAAAGGGAAGTGGCTGTCAGCAAAGGTTGGAGAACTGACTCTGAGAACATATTAACTATGAGGGTCTTAGCCTGCAGGCAAAAGCCTCTATTATATTGATGTGATCCATGTTGCAGCAAACACACTCTGACCAGGCATTGAAATGAGAGTACTGCCAATGAGTGCCATCCGCTGGCAGAACAAAGAAATGCACATGAAGAATTAAAAGTAAATAAGGAAGAGGCTTTTCCCAACCTTTGTAGCCTCCCTTTCCAAGGCCCTAGGAAGTGGGTCTGCAATCCATTACTGGGTCCAGGGCCTAGTTTTGAGCAACTAACAGGGACAATCCAAATGACTCAGAACAGGATGAACCAAGACTCAATGAACAGCAGTAACACACAGTCTTCTGCCACTAAATCCCTATGAAAGAGAGAGAAGTTGAACATCTGATAAAACTCACCATCTTAACCATATGCCTAAATATCAGCAAAAAATTACAAGCCATACTAAGAAAATGGAATAAATGGCCCAAGAAAAGGAATATATTAAAGCCCCAGAAGAGATGCAGAATTTGAGACAACTAATCAACAAGATGAACACAAATTTCCAAAATAAAATTAATGAGTTGAAAGACAATATGGCTAAAGAGCTAAAGTACATCAAGAAGATAGTGAGCACAGAGAAGAATTTGAAAACCTGAATAGAAAAAAAAAAGAGCTCATGGGAATGAAAGACATGATAGGCAAGATCAAAAACACATTAGAGGCATACAACAGCAGACTCGAAATGAAAGAAGAAAGAATATGTGATACAGAAGACAGAACAGTTGAAATTGAAGAGAGAAAAGAACAGAGAGAGTAAAGAATGAAAAAAACTCAGCAGGGGTTCAAGGAGTTGAATTATAACACAAAATGCAACAACATATGTGTCATGGGAGTTCCAGAAGGAGACAAGAAGGGAAAGGGGGTAGAAAGAGTATTTGAGGAAATTATAGGTGGAAATTCCCCACTCTCATGAAAGAAATGAACTTACATGTCCATGAAGCACAGTGTACCTCAGTCAGAATAAATCTGAATTGACCTATACTGAGACACATACTACTCAGAATGTCAAACATCAAAGATAAAGAGAAAATTCTGAGAACAGCAAGGGAGAAACAAACCATCACATACAAAGGATGCCCAGGAAGACTTAGTGTGGATTTCTCATCAGAAACCATGAAGGCGAGAAGACAGTGGTATGATTCAATTAGGATACTGAAAGAGAAAAACTATCAACCAAGAATTCTTTGTCCAGAAAAATTGTATTTCAAATATGAAGGTGAGTTTAAAATATTCATAAACAGAAACTAAGAGAGTTCATAAAAAAGAATCAACTTTTCACAAAATATTAAAGTAAGTCTTACAGCCTGAAAGAAAAAGACAGGAGAGAGAGAGTCTTGGAGGAGAGTATAGAAGAAAGAAGAGAAGAAAGGATGACCAAAGAGTTAAAAGACAGATGAAAATACGATATGACATATGAAAACCAAAGAATAAAATGGTGGAAGCAAATATGCATTTACAGTATCATTGAATGTGAATGGATCAAACTCCTCAATAAAAAGATATACACAGACAGAATGGATAAAAAACAAAACAAAACCATGAGCCATCAATATGCTACTTACCAGAGACTCACTTAATTTTTTTGTTTGTTTGTTTGTCAATGACTTTTTGTTGTTGTTTGATAAATTTTTTTATTTTTTAAAAGATATTTAGATTATATAAATGTTACACAAAAAATATAGGGCTTCCCATATGCTCCATTCCCCACACCTCCCACACCCTTCCACATAAATGTCCTTTATTAGTGTGACACACTCATTGCAATTGAAAAACACATCCTGGGGCTTTGCCATTAAACATGGACCATAGTTCACATTGTAGTCTACACTCTCTCCCACACATTTCTGCATGTTATGTGATGATATAAAATGGCCTATATATGTCATTGCAATGCCATTCAGGATGATTCCCAAGTACCAAAAAACCCCCTGTATTCCAACTGTTTTTCCCTTTCCCTGCCCCCAGAGCCTCCAGTGGTCACTGGCTCCACATCAATGTTGTAAAAATTTCTTCCATTGCTAGAATAACAATATGTCTATAGTAGAATATCAGTAAGTCCACTCTAGTCCATAATTGTTTCCCCAATCCTGAGGATTCTGGGATGGTGATGTCCACTCTGCCTCTACTTGAGAGGAGGCTTGTATCCTATGGGGAAGATGGATGAGACTATCTAGTTTGCAGTTGCAGACTCTCTCTATTCCTTGGGATGGTCATTGTCCATTATCATCTCCTGTTAGCTGTCCTGAGTTAGTCCAATGAGCTGTAGAGTAGGTGTTGCAACTCTGCTGAGGTTCCGGGCCCAACTGGCACATGGCCAGTCCAAAGACTCAAGTGTCTTGGACGTACACCTGCAAACTCCAGCACCAAGTATAGGTTTAAATAGAAGGCACAGATGACTCATGTGTACAGAAGACATAACTGAGTCCAACTCTGTCACAGTCAGGAGCACAAACTCCAAAATAGGGCTCACTGGGAAATCACCAAACTCCAGAGCTATTTGCTCTGACCATAGGACCTGGGTGTCTCCAGAGCCCTCAGGAGCCCCACTATTTGGGGTAGTATCCACTTTGGCAGTCTATGAGATCCTGCTGAGATGTGCATAAGTGTTACCTCTCAGATGACCTCCCAAATCACTTTGAAGTCTGTTAGCCATATAAACTCATTTGTCTTTACCTTCCCCCCTTTTATTTGAGGTCTTTTTCCAGTTGCATTGCTAGTTGGTGCTTGGTAGCAATCCCTCGGTGCCAGGGAGACTCCTCCTTAGGAGTCATGTCCCACACTGGGGGGAACGTAATCCATTTAATATGCTGAGTTTGGCTTAGATAGAGGCCACATTTGAGCAACAAGGAGGCTCTCAGGAGGCAACTCTTAGGCATCCCATAACAATAGGATAAGTTTCAATTTCAAGAGCAAAGGCTCATAAACATAGTCATCAATATCAAGGGCCCATCAGTGGATCATCTTTCACTTGTTATTGCCCCTGCATTTGGGCAACTATTGCTGCTGCATTAGAGAATGTGGAAGAGCTCTCCAGGATGGGAATTCAATATTCTCTTGGTTATTGTGTGAGTCTCTACCCACTGTGACAATGCCCAGTGAACATTTGAACATATTTCTATACCTTATATGTATGCCCAGGTGAACTTCCTCCCATGTATCCCCCATCACTGATACCCCACACCAATGACCCTTCCCTACCCCAGTTGTAACCCTTCTGTGATCCAAAGCTTCTTCAAAAATGAAACCATTAAAACAGCCAAATACAATTAATAGGAAAATGAAATCATAAAGGTAAGTTTAAATATAAGAAGTAAAATCCATAATAATTTTTAAAAAACTAAAACTAAAATTAAATTAAAAGATTGGATTATTAAAAAATAATGAAAAACATTTTAAAATATTTCTTTGACATTTTATCTTTCATCACTGTAATATCTGGTCTCCTGTCTGTACAGTGACATTTTCTTCCATTTATTCCCCAATAAGAGACTCACTTTAGACCCAGGGATACAAACAGGCTGAACATGAGAGGTTGGAAAAAGATACTCCATGCAAACATTAACCAAAAAAAAGCAGGAGTAACTATACTAATATCAGACAATACAGACTTTAAATGCAAAAAAGTAATAAAACATACAGAATGTCATTATATATTAATAAAAGGGACAATCCACCAGAAGAAATAACAGTAATAAATATCTATGCACCTAACCAGGGTCCCCTAAATACATGAGTCAAACTCTGGCAAAACTGAAGAAAGGAATAAACATCTCTACAATAATAGTTGGAGACTTCAACACACCACTAACATCATTAGATAGAACAACTAGACAGAAGATCACCAAGGAAACAGAGAACTTGAACAATATGATTAACGAGTTCAACCTAACAGACATATACAGAATATTGCACTCAAACTCAGCAGGTTATACATTCTTCTCAAGTGCTTATGGATCTTTCTTCAGGATAGAACACATGTTAGGTCGCAATGCAAGTCTCAATAAATATGAAGAGATTCAAATTATTCAAGCACCTTCTTAGGTCATAATATAATGAAACTGGAAATCAATAATAGACAAGAAAGAGGTAAATTTGCAAATGTTTGGAGACTGAACAACACACTCTTAAATAATCCGTGGGTCAAAGAAGAAATTGTAACTGAAATTTGTAAATACGTTGAGACAAATGAAAATGAGAACACAACTTACCAAAATTTATGGGAAACAATGAAGGTGACCCTGAGAGGGGAATTTATAGCCCTAAATGCCTATATTAAAAAAGAAGAAAGAGCTAAAATCAAAGATCTAACTGAACAACTGTAGAAATTAGAAAAAGAATAGCAAACCACCCTGAAAGCAAGCAGAAAGAAATAATAAAGATTAGAGCAGAAATAATTTAAACTGAGAACAACAACAACAAAACAATAGAGAAAATCAACAAAACCAAAAGATGGGTCTTTGAAAAGATCAATAAAATTGACAACCCCCTAGCTAGACTAAGAAAGAATAAAAGAGAGAAAATGCAAATAAAATCAGAATAGAAAGAGGTGCAGTTACGACTGACCCCACAGAAATAAAAAAGATCATAAGAGGATAGTATGAGAAACTGTATGCCAACAAACTAGACAACCTATATGACATGGACAAATTCCTAGAAATGCACAAACAACATAAACTGATGCTACAAGAAATACAAGAACTTAACAAACCATTCTCATTTAAAGAAATTGAATCAGTCATCAAAAATCTCTCCCCCCAAAAAGTCCAGGACTGAATGGCTTCACAGGTGAATTCTACAAAGCATTTTGAGAAGAATTAATACAAATTCTGCTTAAACTCTTCCAAAAATTAAAGAGGAGGGAAAATTACCCAACACATTTTATGAAGCCAGCCTCATCCTAATACCAAAGCCAGATAAAGCCTCTACAAGAAAACAAAGTTACAGGCCAATCTCTGTAATGAACATAGACACAAAAATTCTAAACAATATACTTGCAAATGGAACCCAACAGCATATCAAAAGACTTATACATCATAACCAAGTGGTATTTATTCCTAGTATGCAAGGTTGATTCAACATAAAATCAATCAATGTAATTCACCAAATTAACGCATTGAAGGAAAAAAACACAGGATAATCTCGATAGATGCACAAAATGCATCTGACAAAATCTAGCATCCTTTCTTGATTAAAACGCATAGAAAGATAGGAATAGAAGGAAAATTCCTCAATAAGATAAAAGGTATATATTAAAAACCGACAGCCAACATATTCATTAGGGGAAGTTTGAAAAATTTCCCTCTAAGATCAGGAACAAGACAAGGATGCCCACTATTCCCATTGTTATTCAACATTGTGCTAGAAGTTCTAGTTAGAGAAATTAGACAAGAAAAAATGCAAATAAGAAAAGAAGAAGTAAAACACTTACCATTTGCAGATGACATGATCCTATATTTAGAAAATTCTGAAATATGTACAGCAAAGCTACTTGAAATAATAAACAAGTTCAGCAAAGTGTCAGAATACAAGATCAACACAAAAAAAATCAGTAATGTTTCTGTACATTAGTATTGAACAATCTGAGGAGGAAATCAGGGAAAAAATTCCAACTACAACAGCAACAACAAAAAAATCAAATACCTAGGAATCAATTTAACCAAAGAAGTATAGGATCTATATGCAGAAAACTACACAACAATGCTAAAAGAAATCAATGAAGACCTAAACAAGTGGAAGGACGTTCCATGATCATGGATTGGAAGACTAAATATCATGAAGATGTCAATTCTACCTAAACTTGATTAATAGATTCAATGCAATACCTATCAAAATTCCAACTGGCTATTTTACAGAAATAGAAAAAGGCAATTACCCAAACCATTTGGAAGGGGAAGTGCACCCAAATAGCCAAACGCATTCTAAAGAGGAAGAGTACTGTGGGAAGAATTTCACTGCCTGATTATGAAGCATATTATAAAGTTACTGTAGTCAAAACATTATATTTGCATAAAGATAGACACATCGATCAGTGGAATAGAATTGAGAATCCAGAACTAAGCCCTCACCTCTTTGGCCAACTGACTTTTGACAAACCTACCAAAGCCATGTTAATGGTAGAAAACAGGCTCTACAACAAATGGTGCTGGGAGAACTGGATATTCAATACCAAAAGAATGAAAGAGTACTCCTATCTCAGTCCCCATACAAGAATCAACACAAAGTGGATCAAAGACCTAAATGTAAAAGTCAGGACCATAGAACTACTGAAGAAAATGTAGGGAAACATCTTAAAAACATTGTGGAAGGTGGTGGTTTCTTGGACCTTACACTGAAAGCACAAGCAACAACAACAAAAAATAATTCGTATCTCGTCAAAATTAAACACTTTTGTACCTCACAGGACTTTGTCAAAGTGTGAAAAGGCAGTCAACTTAATGGGAGAAAATATTTGGAAATCACATATCCGATAAGGGTTTAATATCCATGATATATAGGGAGATGCTACAACTCAACAATAAAAAGACAATTGACCCAATTAAAAAGTGGGCACAGACATTTGTCTAACGAAGAAATACAAATGGCAAAAACACGTGAAAAATGTTCAACAGCACAAGAGATTAGGGAAATGCAAGTCAAAACTATTAATACAATGAGATATCATTTCACACCTATTAGAATGGCCACTATTAAAAAGATAGAGAACTACAAGTGTTGGAGAGGATGTGGAGAGATAGGAATGCTTATTCACTGTTGGTGGGAATGTAGAATGGTACAGCCACTGTGGAGGACTGTTGGAAGTTCCTAAGGAAGTTGAATATAGACTTGTCATGTGACCCAGCAATACCACTACTATATATATACCCAGAAGAACTTTGAGCAGTGACACAAATAGACATCTGCACACGACTGTTCATAGTGGCATTATTCATGATTGCTAAAAGATGGAAACAACCCAGGTATTCATCAATGTATGAATGAATAAACAAATTTTGGTGTGATGCCATATTATGCAACTGTAAGATGAAATGAAGTCGTAAAACATGACAACATGGATGAACCTGGAGGACATTATGTTGAGTGAAAAAAGCCAGACACAAAAGGACAAATACTGTATGATTGTGCTACTATGAACTAAACATATTGTGTAATCTCATGGAATTAATAACTTGAAAACACCAGAAAACAGAATGAGGTTAGATAACGGAAATCTGATGGTTAGCTTGTGCAGAATTGGTAAAAAGGATGTATGTTAGTCTTTGAAAATGAATAGAAAACATGAAAGCCCAACATAATGTCTGTAACTAGCAGCACTATTATGTGGATATGAAAGGGGTTTAAAGTGAAAGTCTAAGGTCATATATAGTACTAAAAGGAAAGTTAAAAAATGTAACATGGAATTTACACCATGGTAAAACTGCATGTGAAATATGAATATAGGTAAAATTGCATATAGAAGACTGTTTTTCTTTTAAATTGAAAAAAATGTATGTTAACACTACAAGATGTTAATATCAGGCAAAAAAAAAAAAACAAAAAAAAACAACAACAACAACAACAAAAAACCATTATGTTAACTGAAAGAAACCAGATACAAAGAACTACATATTGTATGATTCCATTTATATAAAATGTAAATATAAATCAATTTATAAAGATGAAGTTAGATTAGTGGTTATGTAGGGCTGGTGAAAGAATGCTAAGGGTTGTGGAATTTTTCTTTTTGGAGTAATGAAATTGTTCTAACATTTGTTGTGAAGATCAATGCACAACGTTGTAAAAGTCATTGATTATACACTTTGGATAGATCATATGATACACAAATATTTCTCAGTAAAACTGCTTAATAAATAAGTAATTGTACAAGAATAACCAGAAATAGCAGCTATGTACAGCAGGGGAAGCATAGAGAAATTGAGAGATGAAGAATTTTATTTGTTTTTTGTTTATTGTTATTATTATTGAAATAATGAAAATGCTCTAATGATGATTGAGGTGATGAATGCACAATTATGTGATTATACCATATACTATTGATTGTACACTTTGGATGGATTGTATGCTTTATAAATATGTATCAACAAAATTCATTTGTTAAAAAATAGCTGAGGGAGTTTGTCACCAGTAAACCATCTCTACACGATTTGCTAAAGCGAGTTTTGCAGGTAGGAATGAAAAGATAATAGACAATAGATCAAAGTAGAATAAAGAAATAAAGAACTCAATTGAGGGTAGACACATGTGTATATATAAATGCAAGTTCTACTGTATTTTTAGTTGTTTGTAGCATCACTTTTAACTTCCTACAGGATCTAAAAGGCAAATGTATAAAATGTAATAAAACAGTGTTTTTTACTCATAATATATAAACATGTAATATGTGACAAGAACTATGTAAAATTAGGAAGATGGAGAGATATAGGAACATAGTTTGTGTATACTATTAAAGTTAAGTTGGTATCAAAGTAAATGAGATTTTTACAGATGTAGGTAACTACAAAGAGAATATGCAATCTCATAAAGACAGAAATTAGAATACAGGTTGCCAGGCATGGGGGACAGAGGAAATGGGGAGTTAATGCATAAAGGGTGTAAGTTTTCTGTTTGGAGAGATGTGAAAGTTTTAGTAATGAAAGGTAGCGAGGATACCACAATATTGCCAATGTGATTAATCACATTGAATGCTATGCTTGGAAATGAGTGACATGGGAAAATTTATGTTGTATATATGTTCCCACAATTAAAAAAAAAAGAGTAACTAAATAGACAATGACAATTAAATGCAATATATGATCCTGGATGGTATCTAGCAAGGGAGGAGAAAAGGCTCAAAAGAACATTAATGTGACATGAAAAATTGGATTATAAACTTCAACTTTTTTATCAATGTTAAATACCTTGAACTTGATAATTGCACTTAAAGTGGTTAAGTGAATATTCTTCTTAAGAAATGTAAATGACAGTATTAAGTGTTCAAGGAGCATGATGTACACAGCCTACACCCATGTGTTCATAAAATGGGTTTATAAATAGATAAGGCAGACCTATAGATAACAGCTAGATAGATAGACAGATAGATAGAATGCACTGGAAAATGTGACAAAATGGTAAAATTGGTGAATCTGGATCTTGGTATCAGTGGGGAAGTAGGGTCATGGTGGAGTTCTCTGTATGGGGTTTGTATTAGTTTTTCAACTGTCCTGTAAGTTTGAAACTATTTCCAAAAAACGTTTTTAAAAAGTTTATATGAATGCATTATTATGAACCAAATATATTGTGTAATATATTGTTTGATTCAAAAAAAATTTACATGTATCCATTACATTTAATTGAGAAATGTATATATTTATTCATCTGTGTTTACTTTTTAGTTTTTAATTGTTTATGTTTTCAGTTATTAAATGTACAAAATAAAGTTAAAAAAAAAAAAAGAAAAAAAAGTTTATACATTGTCCCGGCCCGCGGGACATCAACGAGGACCCGAAACCTGCCGAGAAAGAATGGTGGGACAAGAGACGCAAGGAATGACAGCAAGACAGTATTCTGATCAAGCTGCAAATTTTATTTGAAGGAGCAGGGCTTATATGCTGTTTGGAGAAGGGAAGTGAGTCGGGGCACTCCAAGATTGGAGGGTGCTGTTGCTGGGGTAGGGGCAGATTTTACTCTCGATGCTGTTGCTAGGGTAGGGGCAGATTTTACTCTCGTGCCCTGCGCCTGCGTATTGTTACAATCACCTAGGTAGAAGTGGGAACCGGAGAACAAAGGAGCTACAATCACCTAGGTAGAGGTGGGAACCGGAGAACAAAGGAGCAAGGAGGAAGAAGAACAAGGAAGTGACAAAGCAGATTTTGTGCCTGCGCCATGTTGTGCTATGTAGCCACTGGTTGCTGTCGCTTAGGTTATTGGCACCTCTCTTGGCAGAGTCCAGTGACGGCTCCCAACAATACATCATGACAAAGTGGGATTTATGCCAGGAATGTAAGGGTGGTACAACATAAGAAAACCAACTGATGTAATACACCACGTTAATCATGAGGGAAAAAACCCCACATTATCAGCTCTTATTTTAGTTCCCTTGGCTACTCAAGCAAATACCATGCAACCCATCGGCTTAAATGGTGGGAACTGATTAGCTCTTGGTTTTGAGGCTAGGAAAAAGTCCAAATCAAGGCAATGATTTATTCCCAAAGACTGGCGTTCTGGGGCTAACTTCCAGTTATCCTTGGTCTTAGGTTCCTCTGTTACATGGCAATGTCATGGCAGCCTCTCTTTGCCTCTCCCCTCTCTCCCAAGTTCTGTTGTCCTTCAGCTTCTTGATTCCCGTGTCTTTCTCTCTATCTGTGTGAATTTCATTCTGCTTATAAAAGACTCCATCTAGTAATAAGATTAAATCCCATCCTGATTGAGTTGGGTCACACCTTAACTGAAATAGCAACTAAAAGAATGAAATATCTTGGAATAAATCTAACCGAGGATGTAAAGGACTTGTATATGCAAAATTATTAAACATTGCTGAAAGAAATTAAATAAGACCTAAATAAGTGGAAAGACACCCATGTTCCCTCAATCCTGAGGATTCTGGGATGATGATGCCCACTCCACCTCTAATTGAGAGGGTGCTTCGATCCCATAGGGCAGATGGATGGGACTCTCTTGCTTGCAGTTGTAGACTCTCTCTGTTCCTTGGGATGGTGATTCAGGGCCCAGGTGGCACATGGACAGGCCAAAGATTTAAGTCTCTTTGGTGTACACCTATCAAATCTAGTACTAATTATAGGCTCAAATAGAAGGGTCAGAAGAGCCATGTGCAGGGAAACCACAACTGAATCCAACTCTTTTGCACTCAAAGCCATTTTTAAAAGAAAAAAATGTGAGAATACATACTTTCTGATCTCAAAACTTATTACAAAGCTACAACAGTGAAAACAATATGGATCTGTCACATGCACAGAAATATATAACAATGGAATGAAATTGAGAGTTCATAAGTGTACCCTCACATCTATGGTCAACTGATTTTTCTCAAGGGTGCCAAATCCACTCAATAGGGAAAGAATAGTTTCTTCAAGAAATGGTGCTGGGAAAACTATATCCATATGCAAAGAATGAAAATGGACCCTTACCACACACTACATAAAAAATTATTTCTAAATAGATCAACAACTTAAACATAAGACCTAGAACTATAAAACTCTCAAAAGAAAACATAGGGTACATATCCAAGACATTGGTTAGGCAATGGATCCTTAGATATTACACCAAAGGCACAAAAAACAAAAGAAATTTAGATAAATTTGACATCACCAAAATTTAAAACTTTTGCACATTGAAGGGCATCATTAAGAAAGTGAATAGACAACCAACAGATTGGAAGAAAATATTTGGAATTCATATATCTGATAAGGGTTTAATATCTCCTGAGACTGTTCATATTTCATTTTTCTGTTCCTTTTTTTTCTTTTTCATCTGTTGTCTTCAGAATGCATAATCTCTAGGTTTAGCGCTACTAATTACTAATTGCAAATCCTATGTTGCGCTTTTACCACTTCTATTCATTTCCAAACATTTACAAACAACCTTTTATTTATGAATTCTGCACAGATTAAACCTCAGCTTTCCATTCTCTAACCATATTCTGTTCTCTGGTGACATATATTCTAGGTATAAACTCCACGAGTTTGCTCGTTATATTTAGTTCAAAATAGCAAAATCATAAAATATTTGTCCTTTTGTGCCTGGCTTGCTTCATCCATGATCCAGGTTCATCCATCTTGTTATATGCTTTGACTTCATTTATTCTTACAGCTGCATAGTATTTAATCATGTGTATATACCACAGTTTGTTTATCCATTCATCAGTTGATTCCATCTGGTTTGTTTCCATCTTTTGGCAATTGTTTATAATGCCACTATGAACATCAGTGAGCATATGTCTGTTCGTGTACCTGTTTTCAGGTCTTCTGGGTATATACCTCATAGTGGTATTGCTGGGCCACATAGCAGATCTATAGATCTATATCTAACTTCCTAAGGAACTACCAGACTTCCACAGTGGCTGTACCATTCTATATTCCCACCAACAGTGAATAAGTGTTCATATAACTTCAGCTCCTCTCCAATATTTGTAGTTTTCTGTTTTCATATTAGTGGCCATTCTAGTAGGTGTGAATGATATATCATTGTAGCTCTGAGTTGCATTTTCCTAATAGCCAATGATGTTGAACATTTTTTTCATGTGTTTTTTCACCATTTGTATTTCTTCTTTAGAAAAATGTCTATTCAGGTCATTTGCCCATTTTGTAAATTAGGTAAATTGTCTTCTTATTGTTAGTTTATATATCATGGATATTAGAGTCTTGTCGGATGTGTGATTTGCAAATATTTTCTCTCATTGAGTAGGCTGCATTTTTATCCTGTTCACAAAGTCCTTTGTGGTGCAGAAGTGTTTAATTTTGAAGATGTCCCATTCATCGATTTTTTATTTCATTGTTTGTGCTTTGGGTGTAAGATTTAAGAGACCCCCCCACCTACTACAAGTCTTGTAGATGCTTCCTATATTGTCTTCTAGAAGTTTTATGGTCCTAGCTTTGATGTTTAGGTCTTTGATCCACTTTGAGTTGAGTCTTGTACAGAGTGAGATAGGGGTTCTCTTTCATTCTTTTGGTTATAGATATTCAGTTTTTCCAGCACCATTTGTTGAAGAGACTGTTCTGCCCCAGAAAAGTGGAGTTGGTAGGTTTATAAAAAATCAGTTGACTGTAGAGGTGAGGGTCTATTTCTGAACTCTCATCTCCATTCCATTGATCAATGTGTCTATCTTCATGCCAATACCATGTTGTTTTGACCCCTGTGGCTTTATAATACACTTCAAGATCAGGAGCCGTGAGTCCTCCAACCTCGCTCTTGGGTTTTAGAATGTTTTTTGGCTTTTTGGGACCCTTATCCCTTCCAAATGAATTTGGTAATTGACTTTTATATTTCTGTAAAGTAGGCTTTTAGAATTTTGATTGTTATTACATTGAACCTATAAATCAATTTGAATAGAATTGGCATCTTAAGGATATTTAGTCTTCCAGTCCATGAACATGGAATGTCATTCCATTTATTTAAGTCTTCCTCAGTTTCTTTTAGCAATGTTTTGTAGTTTTCTGAATACAGGTCCTTTATGTCCTTGGTTAAGTTTATTCCTAAATATTTTGTTCCTTTAGTCGCTATAATAAATGGAATTTATTTCTGATTTCCTCCTTAGATTGCTCATCAGTAGTGTATAGAAATGCTAATGATTTTTGCATATTAAATATTATAGTCTGTCACTTTGCTGCAGTCATTTATTAGTTCTAGTAGCTTTGTTTTAGATTTTTCAGGAGACTCAAGATATACGATCAGCAGATAGTGAACATTTACTTCTTTTCATACTTAGGTGCCTTTTACTTCTTTATTTAGCCTAATTGCTCTAGCTAGAACTCCTAGCACAATATTATGTAACAGTGGTGACAGTGGGCATCCTTGTCTTGTTCCTGATCTCAGCAGGAAAGCTTTCAAAATTTCCCCGTAGAGTACAATGATGGCTGAAAGTTTTTCATATATGCACTTTACATGTTGAGAAAGCTTCAATCGATTCTTATCTTTTTGAGTGTTTTTTTTTTTTTTTATCAAGAAAGGATGCCATATTTTGTCAAATGCCTTTTCTGAATCAATTGAGATGATCATGTGGTTTTTCCCTTTGAGTTCTTAAGGCAATTTATTAAACTAATTGATTTTCTATGTATTGAAAAACTCTTGCATACCTGGTATAAAACCCACTTGATCGTGGTGTATAATTCTTTTTTTAAAAAAAATATTGAAATCAACTTTTATGGGGTATTTGAGATAATTTTCAGAGCACAGTGCAAGACATCCCAATTATAATAAAAAAATTTTTATGTGCTTTTGGATTTGGTTTGCAAATACTTTGTTGAGGGTTTTTGCATCTTTTTTCATGAGAGATATCGGTCTGTAATTTTCTTTTTTCATAGTATCTTTATCTTGTTTTGGTATTAGGGTGGTGTTGGCTTCATAGAATGAGTTTGATAGTATTCTTTCCTCTTTAATTTTTTGGAAGAGCTTGAGCAAGATTGGTATTAGATCTTCTTTGAATGATTGTTAGAATTCACCTGAGAAACTGTCTGGTCCTGGGCTTTTCATGTTTGGGAGGACTTTGATGACTGTTTCAATCTCTTCACTTGTGATTAGTTTGCTGAGGTCTTCTATTCCTTCTACGGTCAGTGTAGGTTGTTTGTGTTTTCTAGGAATTTTTCCATTTCATCTACATTGTCTAGTTTTTTGGCATACATTTGCTCATAGTATCCTCTTATGAACTCTCTTATTTCTGAGGTGTCAGTGGCAATGTCCCTCCTCTAATTTCTGATTTTATTTATTTGTATCTTCTCTATTTATTCTTTGAAAGTCTACCTAAGTGTTTGCTGATTTTGAGCATTTTTTTCATGTGCTTTTTGGCTATTTTATTTCCTCTTTGGAGAAACATCTCTTCAATATTTTTGCCCATTTTAAAATTGGGTTGCTTGTCTTTTTATCATTGAGTTGTATGATCTTTTTATATTACATGGATATGAAATCCTTGTCAGATATGTGGCTTCCAAATATTTTCTCCCATTCAGAAGGCTGCCTTTTTTCTTTCTTGACAAATTGTTTTGAAGAACAAAAGTGTTTAATTTTGAGGAGGTTCCATTTATATATATATATTTCTTTTGTTGCTTGTGCTTTGGGTGTAAGGTTTAAGAAACTCCCGCCTACCACAAAATCTCTTTTTTTTTTACTAGTTGTGATATCTAACTGCTCAATGTTTTCTTTTTTATGATCTATATTTTTTATTTTATTTTAAAATTTTTAACAAATAAATTTTATTGATACATATTAATAAAGTATAAATCCATCCAAAGTGTAAAACCAGTGGTATTTGATATAATCACATAGTTGTGCATTCATCACCTCAATCATTTTTAGAGCATTTTCGTTATACCAATGATAATAATAAAAATAAAAAACAACAAACAAACAAAAATCATCACCTCTCAATCTCTCTATGCTTCCCTTGCCATACATAGCTGCTATTCTGTTTCCATCTCTCTAGTTTATTTGTATTTATATTTTGTAGAAATAGTCTTATATATGCATTATCACTCATATTCATATTTCACATGGGGTTTCAGTGTTATACCTTCCCATGTTACATTTTTAAGTTACTCTTCTAGTAATAAAAATGATCTTAGATTTTCCTTTCAACCACTGCCATATCTGTATAATAGCTCTGTTATTTACAAATACTATGATGTGCTTTCACCATTCTATTCATTTCCAAAGATATACAAACAACTTTTTACCCAATTCTGCACAGGTTAACCCTCAGCTTTCCATTCCATACCCTCATTTTATTTTCTGGTGACCTATATTTGAATAATTAACTTGGTGAATTTGCACAATACTTTTAATTCATAATAGCAAATCATACAGTATTTGTCCTTTTTGTCTGGCTTGCTTCACTCAACATAATGTCCTCAAGTCCATTTATGTTGTCATATCCTTAACAACTTCATTTATTATTACAGCTGCATAATATTCCATCGCGTGTATACACCACAATTTGTTTACCCATTCATCAATTAATGGACTCCTGGGTTGTTTCCTTCTTTTGGCAATGGTGAATAATGCTGCCAAGAACATCAGTGTGCAGATGTCTGTTCATGTCAGTGCTCTCAGTTCTTCTGGATATTTATTCACATCTTCTCTCTCTTTTTTGTTTGTTAGTCTGGCTAGGGGTTTGTCAATTTTATTGTTCTTAAAGAACCAACTTTTGCTTTTGTTGATTTTCTCTATTTTTTTTGTTGTTGTTGTTCTCAATTTCATTTATTTCTGCTCTAAACTTTATTATTTTTTTCCTTCTGCTTGCTTTGCGATTGGTTTGCTGTTATTATTCTAGTTTCTACAATTGTTCAGTTAATCTTTGAATTTAGCTCTTTCTTCTTTTTTTAATATAGGCATTTAGGGCTGTAAATTTCCTTCTGAGGATGGCCTTCGCTATATCCCATATGTTTTGATAAGTTGTCTTCTCATTTTCATTCATCTCAATATATTTACTGATTTCACTTGTAATTTCTTCTTTGACTTACTGATTATTTAAGAGTATGTTGTTTAGTCTCCACACATTGGTGAATTTACCTCTCTCGTCTATTATTGATTTCCAGTTTCAGTACATTTCCTCAAATACTCTTTCTCCCCCTTTTCTCTTCTCTTCTCCTTCTGGAACTCTGATGACACTTACGTTCTTGTGTTTCGTGTTGTCATTCAACTCCCTGAGGCCCTGCTCAATTTTCTCTCTCTATTATTTTCTCTCTTCAATTTCAGCTGTTCTGTCTTTGGTATCACTTATTCTTTCTTCTATTATTTTGAGCCTGCTGTTTCATGCCTCTAATTTTTTTTTTAATTTAATTTTTTTTTTTTTTTTTTTTTTACCAGGAGGTACCGGGAATCGAACCCCAGTCTCTCCATATGGTAGACGGACGCCGAACCTTTTGAGCCACATCCGTTTCCCTTTTAATTTAATTTTTAAAAAGACACTTAGATTACATAAATGTTACACAAAAAATATAGGAATTCCCATAAGCCCCAATCCATACACCTCCCACATCTTCCACATAAACATCTTTCATTAGTGTGGCACATTCATTGCAATTGATAAGCGCATCCTGGGGCTTTGCCATTAAACATGGACCATAGTTCACATTGTAGTCTATACTCTCTCCCACAGTCTGCATGTTATGTGATGATATAAAATGACCTATATCTGTCATTGCAATGTCATTCAGGACGATTCCCAAGTCCCAAAAAAGGCCCCGTATTACAACTGTTTTTCCCTCTCCCTGCCCCCAGAGCCTCCAGTGGCCACTGCCTCCACATCAATGTTGTAATTTATTCCATTGTTAGAATCACAATATATCTATAACAGAATACCACTAAGTACACTCTAGTCCATAGTTGTTTCCCCAATCCTGAGGATTCTGGGATGGTGATGTCCACTCCACCTCTAATTGAGAGGGGGCTTATATCCCATGGGGAAGATGGATGGGACTATCTTGCTTGCAGTTGCAGAATTTCTCTGTTCCTTGGTGTAGCAGTTTGGCAGTTTGATGTAATTATGAATTCCAAAAATAGATATTGGATTATGCTTGTAAACTGGTCTGTTAATCTGGGCATGATTAAATTATGATTAGGGCATTGACTGGGCCATGTCAGTAGGGCATTGAGCCCAACCCCTTGGTGGGTGGGGGAATCAAATATAAAAGGCATGGCAAAGGACAGAGGGAGCAGTTTTGAGTTGGAGTTGTATGTGGAGTCTTGAGCTGGAGCCCCAGGAAGTAGTGTACAGAGGAGCTTGGTCATGAGGAAAGAGAGAAGGCCTGGGAAGAGAAGCAAGCCATTTGTCTCATAGTCTACAGCTGGCCTTGTGGCACAAAGCAAGCCTGAGCCCAGAGAGACGCAAGCCCTGGGAAGAGAGGAACCCAAGAAGCCTGAACCCTGGCAAACGCCGGCAGCTGTCATGCTCTAACATGTCACCAATAGACTTTGGTGAAGGAAGAAACTTATGCTTTATGGCCTGGTAACTGTAAGCTTCTACTCCAAATAAATACCCTTTATAAAGACCAACAGATTTCTGGTATTTTGCATCAGCACCTCTTTGGCTGACTAATACACTTGGAATGGTCATTGTCCATCATCATCTCCTTGTTAATTGTCCTGGGTGAGTCCAATGAGATGTAGAGTAAGTGTTGCAACTCTGCTGAGGTTCCAGGCCCAGCTGGCACATGAATAGCCCAATCTAATGTGTTTTTTTATCTCACTTATTGTGTCTTTCATTCCCATGAGCTCTGTTACTTTTCTATTCAGGATTTCAAATTTTTCTTTGTGCTCACTCAATGTCTTCTTTACGTACTTTATCTCTTTAGCCATATTGTATTTCAACTCATTAATTTGATTTTGGAAATTTGTGTGCAACTCATTAATTAGTTGTCTCAAATCCTGTGTCTCTTCTGGGACTTTGATAAATTCATTTTCTTGGGATATGTCTTCCATTTTCTTAGTATGGCTTGTAATATTTTGCTGATGTTTAGGCATCTGATTAGGATGGTGTGTTTAATGAGATGCTCAATCTCTCTCACTTTCATAGGGAGACTGTGTTACTGCTCTTGAGTCTTGGTTCAACCTGTTCTGGGTCATTAGGATTGTCCCTGTTATTTGCTCAAAACTTGGCCTTGGACCCAGTAATGCATTGCAGACCCTTTTCCTAGGGCCTTGGGAAGAGGGGCTGTAAAGGTCAGAAAAAGCCTCACTTATTTACTTTTAATCTCTTCATGTGCATTTCTTTGTTCTGCCAGCAGATGGTGCGCTTTGGCAGCCCTCTCATTTCAACGCGTGGTCGGAGTTAGTTTGCTGCAAGATGGACTAGATTAGTGTTATAGAGGATCCTGCCTGGAGGCCAAGAACATAGTAGTTCAAACTTTCTCAGAGACAGTTCTCCAGTCTTTACTGGCTGCCCCCTCCCTTTTCTTGGGTAGGAAATAATTCCACTCCACTTTGCATCGCCAACAGCCATTCCCGATTAGTAGAGAGGGAGATTAAGAGGGTTGGATCTTTTTAGTCCCAAACTGTCTCCCAAGGCAAAAAATAGCGCTGCCCCATCCAGCCTGGAAAGCCTTGTGGGACACAGCAAACCAAATTTGTGGGTCAAAAGCTGAGTCGGCCTTATGCTGTGTCTCTCCCTTTCCCCTTTCCCTAGCGTGGTGGATCCCTGGAGCCCCCTTTGTCTGTAGCTGGCCCAGAGAATTCAGGGGTATCTTTAGTGTGGGGGAGTGTGCCAGCAGTTATTTTTTAAAAAAGATTTATTTATTTCATTTTTCTTTATTTATCCCCCCTCCCCCAATGGTTCTCTCATCTACTGCTCATTGTCTGCTCGACTTCTCCAGGAGGCATCAGGAACTGAACCTGGGACCTCTCACATGAAAGGTGAGTGCCCAATGGCCTGAGCCATATCCGCTCCTCATGGGCTGTGGTGTCCGCTGGCTCATTGCATCTGCTCATTGCAGCGGGGGTGGCATCTAGCTCAATGTGGCAGTGGCAGTGTCTGCTTGTCTTCTTTTAGGATGCACCAGGACCCAATCCTGGGACCTACCATATGTTAAGCAGGTGCTTAACTGGTTGAGCCACATCCACTTCCCAGCTGCTGGTTTTAATTCACAGTTTTGCCATTGTGATTCTTTTCCTTTGTTCCTCTCTTTTCTGGGTGGTATCCAGCCTTGTCTGTTGTCCTAAATCCTAGAAGATTTTTTTTCCCCAGGCCATTTCAGCCTGTCCTCTAGCTATTTCTCTGGGAGAGAAGAGAGTCCCATATCTTCCTAGTCTGCCATCTTCCCAGAAGTTCTAAAATAATAATTTTTTCTACATTAATTCTTGAATAGGCAGTGAGTTAGGAGTCTTCTTTCATTCTTTTGGTCATGCATAACCAGTTTTCCCAGCACCATCTGTTGAAGAGACTGTTCTGTTCCAGAAAAGTGAACTTGGTAGGCTTATCAAAAATCAATTTACTGTAGTGATGAGGGTCTATTTCTGAACCCTCAATTCCATTCCATTGATCAATGTGTCTATATTTATGTCAATACCATGCTCTTTTGACCACTGTAGCTTTATAATACACTTCAAGTTCAGGAAGTGTGACTCCTCTGACTTTGTTCTTTTTAAGGATGTTTTCTTTTCACTATTCAGTGCCCCTTTCCCTTCCAAAGAATATGGTAATTGACTTTTCTATTTCTGTAAAACATGGTGTTCAAATGTTGATGGGGATTGCATTGAATCTATAAATCAGTTTAGGTAGAATTGATATGTTCACAATGTTTAGTTTTCCAATCAATAAACATGAAATGTCTTTCTACTTGTTTAGGTTTTCTTTTGTTTTAGCATTTTTTTCTAGTTTTCTGAATACAGATCCTTTACATTCCAGGTTAAATTAATTCCTAGATATTTGAGTCTTTTTGTTGCTATTGTAAATGGATGTTTTTCTTGATTTCCTCCTCAGCTTGGTCATTACTAGTGTATAGAAACACTACTGATTTTTGCGTGTTGCTCTTGTATCCTACCACTTTGCTGAACTCAGTTATTAGCTGTAATAGCTTTTTGTAGATGTTGCAGAACTTTCTAAATATAGGATCATATCAGCTGCAAATTGTGAGAATTTTACTTCCTCTTTTCCAATTTGAATGGCTTTTATTTTTCTTACTTGCCTAATTGCTATAGGTAGAACTTCAAGCACAATGTTAAATAACAATGGTGATAGTGGACATCCTTGTTTTGTTCCTGATCTTTCAGGGAAAGCTTTCAACCTCTCATCATTGAGTACAAAGTTGGCTGTGGGGTTTTTATAAATGCCATTTATTATGTTCAGGATATTTCCTTTATACCTATCTCTTTTTTTTAACAAATCAATTTTATTGATACATAATAATAAAGCATAAACCCATCCAAAATATACAATCAATGGTATTCAGGATAATCACATATTTGTACATTCATCACTTCAATCATTATAGAGCATTTTTATTACTCCAATAGTAATAAAGAAACAAACAAACAAACAAAAAAACACCTTTCAATCTCTCTTTGCTTCTCTTGCCATACATAGCTGCTATTCTCTTTAGATCTCAATAATTATTTCTATTTCTATCTTGTTAAAAGAGTCTTATATATGCAATATCAACTATATTCTTTTTTAATATATTTTTTATTTTTAAAAAAGATACTTAGATTACATATAGGTTACATAAAAAATAGAGGGGATTCCCATATGTCCCACTCCCTATACCTCCCACATTTTCCCACACTAACAACATCCTTCATTAATGGGGTACATTTGTTAAAATTGATGAACACATTTTGGAGCATTGCCACTAAGCATAGATTATAGTGTACATTGTACTTGACACTCTCTCCTGCACAATTTTGTATGTTATGGCAAGATATATAATGTCCTGACTCTGTCATTGCAATGTCATTCAGGACAATTCACAAGCCCCCAAAATTCCCCCATAGTACACCTGTTTTTCCCTCTCCCTGCCATCCAGTGGCCACTGCCTCCACATCAATCATATAAATTCTTACATTGCTAGAATAACAATAAGTCTACAGTAGAATAACAATAAGTCTATTTTAGTCCATAGTTCATTCCCCAATCCTTAATATTCTGGCATGGTGAAGCCCATTCCACCACTAATTAAAAGGGGACCTCAATCCCATAGTGCAGATGGATGGGAATATCTTGCTTGCAGTTGCAGACTCTCTCTGTTCCTTGGGATGGGCATTGTCCATCATCATATCCTTGTTAGTTGTCCTGGGTGAGTTCAATGAACTGGAGTGTAGGTGTTGCAACTCCATTGAGATTCAGGGCCCAGCTGGTACAAGGACAGCCCCAAAATTTAAGTCTCTTGGACATACACATATTAACTCTAGTACTAATAGTGGGTTCAAATAGAAGGGTCAGAAGAGCCATGTGTAGGGAAACCACAACTGAGTCCAAATCTGTCACACTAGGGAACATAAATTCCAAAGTAGAGCCCACTGGCAAGGCACCAAACTCCTGAGCTATCTGTCCTGACTATAGTGTCTGGATTTCTTCAGAGCCCTTGGGAGCCAAGCTATTTGAGGTAGTATTTACTTAGGCAGTCAATGAAATCCTACTGAGATGTGCAGAAGTGTAACCTCTGGAATGACTTCTTGAATCACTTTGAAGTCTCTTAGCCTTATAAACTCATTTGTTTTTACCTTTTCCCCCTTTTGGTCAAGGTCTTTCTCTGGTTGCATTGCTAGTTGGTGCTTGGTATTAATCCCTCAGTGCCAGGGATGCTCATCCCCAAGAGTCATGTCCCACACTGGGGGGAAGGTAATGCATTTATATGCTGAGTTTGGTTTAGAGAGAGGTCACATTTGAGCAACAAAGAGACTTTCAGGAAGTAACTCTTAGGCACCCTATGATACTAGGCTAAGTTTCAATTTCAAAAGTAAAGTTTCATAAGTAAAGTCATCAATATCAAAGGCCCATTAAAATGGAACATCCTCCTTCACTAGTCATTGCCCCTGTACTCAGGGGATTCTTGCTGTGCCATTAGAGAATGTGGCAGATCTCCCTAGAATGGGAATTTGATATTCTTTCAGTTACTCTGTGAATCTCCACCCACCGTGACAGTGCTCCATGTAGCAGTTTGGCATTATTTATGAATTCCAAAAATAGATATTGGATTATGTTTGTAAACTGGTCTGTTCCTCTGGGCATGATTAAATTATGATTAGGTCTTTGATTGGGCCATGTCAGTAGGACATTGAGTACCCGTCCCTTGGTAGGTAGGGACTCACAGAGAAAAATACACAGCAGAGAAGAGAGTGGGAATTTTTATCCTGGAGCCCCAGAAGTAAACACGCAGGAGAAACAGATAAGTGAGGAAAGAAAGAAGGTTCTGTTAGACACAGCAGAGATTCTGGGAAGAAAGATAAGCCATTCACCTGAGTCTTTACTGCTTACCTTGTGGAGAGAGCTGAGTCCAGAGAGAAACAAGCCCCAGGAGAGATATGATACTTATCTCAGTCTACAGCTGATATTGGAAGAACCTGTGACCATGGAGCCTTAAGAGGAAGAGGAAAGCTGAATGTCAGCAGCCATCTTGCTTCAACACATGGCAACAGACTTTGTTGAGGGAAATAACTTATGCTTTATTGCCTGGTAATTGTAAGCTTCTACCCCAAATAAAAGCCAACAGATTTCTGGCATTTTGCATCAGCACCCCTTTGGCTGACTAGTACAACCCATGAACACTTGAACACATTTATATGCCTTATATGTATGCCCCAGCTGAACCTCCTCCCATGTATCCCCCATCACTGACACCCTGTAACAATGATCCTCCCCTGTCATATTTGTAACCCTTCTGTGATCCAAAACTTCTTAAAAAATGAAGCCAATAAAATAACCAAATACAATTAATAAGAAAATGAAATGATAGTTTTAAAACAAAGAAATAAAATATAAAAAATTTTAAAATAAAAAATATTGGAATAATAAAAAATAATGAAAAAATATTTTTAAAAATTTGACATTATGTCTTTCATCACCTAAGGTCTGTTGTCTTGTATGTACTGTGACATTTTCTCCCATTTATTCCCCCAGTGTCTTACTTTTTAAATTTTGTCTTCAAAGAAGTTTTAGCTTACAGAAAAGTCACATACAGGATTACCATATACTGAACATCCTCCCCCTTTCCCCCATCCTCTATTAATAATATTTTATATGTAGATGGTACATTTGTTACAATTGATGTACAAATATTGAAACATACATACTAACCATCCTCAATGGTTTACATTAAGGTTTACATTTTGGACCACACACTTTTATAAATTTTGATGAAATTTAACATGGCATGTATCCATCACTGCAAGATCATGTAGAACACTTTCATCACCCCCAAAATGCCCCCTGTTCCATCTATTCTATTCCTCGCTTCCCCTCCTTTCAGGGCCCACAGCAACCACCAGGCTTCACTCTTTGAAAAAAAAAAGATTCACAGTTACTTGCAACAACATTGAGCATTTGACATACTGATCTGTCCTTCCCTATTAGAAACTGCCTATGCTATTGAAAGACTCCTGCCTCTCTATATGAGAACATAGCAGGACTCCCCAGGATGGGAGTCCAACATCTTCACACTTGTTATGTGGGTCTCCACACACTGATACAACACTCTATGACAAGATGAAACCTCACACATTCCCTAGAAGCCTGCCCAGCTGTGCCCTGTCCTGAATGTTCTCCGTATTAGTCAAGGTTCTCTAGGGAAACAGAATCAACAGGAGATATCTGTCAATAATATGAGATTTTATAAGAGTCTCTAACATGACCATGGTATGCACAAGTCCAGGTTCTGCAGGCAGGCTGCAAACAAGGGGTTCTGATGAAAGTCCATCGAAGGTCCTTGATGAGTGTCTGGGAGATGCTGGCTGTCCAAAGATGAGCTGGGAAATTCTCTCTGAATGCTGAAATCACTTCCCCTTTTAAGGCATTCAACTGATTAGATAAAGCGTCACTCATTGCTGACAGAAATATCCCTGATTGATGTAGATGTAATCAGCTATCTGTGCAGTAAACTCACTGGTAACTAAAGTCCATAAATGTCCTTGTATTACAATTAGCCTAGTGCTTGCTTGACCAAACAACTGGGCACAATTACCTGACCGTATTGACACATTAGCCTAACCATCACAGTCCACCCCTTGTCAACTCGACAACCATACACATTACCTTAAACCATACTTAGTCTCTAAGTTAAAACAATAACAGACACACATACATATATATTTCTACCTAACAAAGTTCAACTCTCCTGCATACAACTGGAAATGCATTAATTCCCTACACAATACCGTGCAAGTCCTTGGGTAATATTCACTGTTAAACTTGACATCTTTAAATATTGAAACATGAAACTACTACAACTTGTCATGTGATAAGTATAGCAGTTTGATATGGTTTATGAATTCCAAAAATAAATATTGGATATTGGATTATGTTTATTATGGTCTGTACCTGGGCATGGATTAGGGCTTTGATTGGGCCATGTCAGTATTATGTTTAGTCCCCGCCCTCTTGATGGGTGGGGACTCAGAGATAAAACTACATTGCAGACCAGAGGAGTTAGTTGGAGTTTTGATGCTGAGTTTTGAGCTGGAGCCTGGGAAGTGAACACGCAGGATAAGAACACAGAGGAGTGGGGATGGCTCCTTAAATGCAGCAGAAGCCCCAGGGAGAGAGACCTAGCCATTTGCCTGATAGTTTACAGCTGGCCTTGTGGAGGGAGCACAGAAGCTGAGCCCAGAGAGAAATGGAGCGCTAGTTGCCTGATAGTCTACAGCTGGCCTTGTGGAGGGAGCACAGAAGCTGAGCCCAGAGAGAAATGGAGCATTAGGAAGAGAGGAACCCAAGAAACCTAAACTCTTGGCAGACATTGGCAGACATCTTGCCCCAACACATGGCAGTAGACTTTGGTGAGGGAAGTAACTTATGCTTTATGGCCTAGTAACTGTAAGTTTCTACCCAACTGGATAACCTTTATAAAAGCCAATGGGGGTGGATGTGGCTCAAATGGTTGGGCATCCGTTTCCCATATGGAAGGACCTGAGTTCGATCCCTGGGACCTCCCCGTAAAATAAAGAAAAATATAGAAGGTGCACGGGTGCACTGTCAGGCCCCATGATTGGGTGAGCCCCCAGACCCCACGAGTGTGTGAGCCATCAGGCCCCATCAGCAGGTGAGCCATCAGGCCCCATGAGTAGGTGAGCCCCCAGGCCCCACTGAAGCACGCAGCAAGATGATGACATAACAGGAGAGAGACACAAGGGAAAGCCAAGATGAGATGCACCAAAAAAACAGGAACTGAGGTGGCACAGGTGGCAGAAGGCCTCTCTCCCACATTGGAGGTTCCCAGGATCAAATTCCGGTGAAGACAGGAGGAGAAGGATGAGAGGAGAGGACGTGAAACAGACACAGAGAAATGCCCAACAAATGGACACAAAAACAGCAAAAATGGGGGGGGGGTGTTTAAAATGGATAAAAAGTAAATAAACAAATAAATAAATCTTAAAAAAAAAAGCCAATAATGGATTTCTGGTATTTTGCATCAGCACCCCTTTGGCTGACTAATACAGAATTTGGTACCAAGGAGTGGGGAAGTGCTTTTGCAATTACCAAAATGCTGGAATGGTTTTATATATGGGTAAGGGGTATTTTTTGGAGGAATTGTGAAAAACTTGATGGAAAAGTCCTACATTGCTTTGAAGAGACTGTTGATAGTGATATGGACGATAAAAAGACTTTTTATGAGGCCTTGGAAGTAAATGATGAAACTATTATTGGAAACTGGAGGAAAGGCAATCCTTGTTTTAAAGTTGCAGAGAACTTATCAAGATTAACTCCTGGTGTTTTATGGAAGACAAGGTTTGAAAATGGCGAGCCTGGGCATTTAGCTGAAGAACTTTCCAAAGTAAACTTGAAGAATGCAGCTTGGCTTCTCCTTTCAGCTTATAGCAAAATGCTAGACAAGCGAGATAAGTTGAGAACTGAACTGTTGGGCACAAAGAAAACAGAAACTGGTTCTGGAAATTCCAAGTCTCTGGAAATCAAGCTCCCAGATGATAGTGCCCCATTTGAGGACTTAACTAAGCTTGGAACTTGTAAATCAAGATTGAAGATGCAGTTATCTTGGAAAGACTTGTGGAAAGTCTTACTGTCTGATAGCTTGGACCCCTGCTTCTTGCATGCTAAACCAACAAGCTTTATGAGAATGCTGTATGAACAAAACCACTATCAGCTTGGATTAAAAGGAACATGGAAAGGAGAGATTCAAGGAAAAACAACTTTAAGAGGAAAACCATGGAAGCTGAGATCTGGAATTAAGACATTGCCTTGGTAATTGAGAAATGTATATATTTATTCACCTGTGTTTACTTTTTATTTTTTAATTGTTTATATATTCAATTATTAAATGTTCAAAATAAAGTGTAAGAAAAAAGACATTGCTTTGGACCAAGAGAGGAACCCCACCCATGTGTACAGAGAGGGTGAGTTTGCCCCTGCAGTTGAAGAGGGTGGATGTTCCCACCAGATGTTTGGGGAGAGTGTTGCCATCCCAGGGTACATAGAGGGTGGAGCACATTCCTCAAGTATTAGGGCAGTTAAGGTCACCTCCCCATAGGTCTGAGAGGGGTGGACCTGTCCTCCATGGATTAGGAAAGTCCAGGTGGTCAACTCATTGCTCTGAGAGGGTTGTGCCTGTATGCCAAAGGTTAGAGAAGGCCATCTGGTCAACTCATTGCTCTGAGAGGGTTGTGCCTGTATGCCAAAGGTTAGGGAGGATGTTGTCTTCACTTCACTGTATTAGGGTTCTAAGACTCTAACCCAAAGAGTGGGTAAAGTGTGGCCATATCCCCAATGCTCTTAGGGATGGGGTCTGGAGCTTGGTCCACACCTGGATTCTTGATGAGGGTGGAACCTAGAAAATGGCCATTGAGCATGCCTGTGGAAAGGGCGGGTCCCCATGTGGCCCCAAGGAGAAGAAACTATTATCTTAAGAATGACTGTCAGACTTTGACATCTAATGAAGAATGCCCTGCAGGTTACTGAACTGTAAAGAACCTATGACTCATGTTTCCTTCCCATTTTCTCTTTATGGTAATGCAAATATTTATCCTTTGTCCACTTGTGTATTGGAAGCAGATAAATGGTTTTGTAAGATTCAAAGGTCTACAGCAGATGGGACTTTGTTCCAAGACAAACTGAATTTCTTTAAACTGATTGTGATATGATTCTGTATTTAGCATTGTACTGATTCAGGCTGCCGGTGTTCATCAATCAATCACTCTGCAGCATGTCCTCTGCAAGTTTTGAACCAGGTTTTAGCATGTAAACTAAGTTAAAATTTTAAAAGGAGCCTTTTTTAAAGAAAAATAAGAGATCCAATAAAAGCTAATACAAAAAGAATGTCTATATGTTCCCTGTCATAAAGTATTGGGTGGATGTCTTATAACCCAATGGATAACTTCTCTAAGAAGAGCCGGGAATTGAACCAGGGACCTTATATAGTCAAAGTGGGAATTCCTCCACTGAGCTAAACTTTCCCCTTCAGTCAGTTAGCCCTTCAGAAAGCTATCAGTCCACATTCCCTTGGGCAGGTTAGAATCTTAACAGTTTGCCAGATTCCTGCTGATTAGGTGCCTGTCTGTCCCTGACCCCTCTCTATTCTAATTGCTTTCTCTCCCAAGCTGGCTGGGTGTGATAGCCTGTCTGAGTGGATCCCCTCTCCCCTCTCCTCTTCAGGCTGGGACCCCTTCCGAGATTCAGAGGGGGCTCAGCTGACAACACTCACCACAAAATACCACTTTAGACCCTCTTCCAGACCCCTCTCCCCACCCAGGGAACCCCAAGCAGGTTTTTGAAAGCTTATTGAGCTCTTCCTACAGCCCATTTCCCTTAAGGGAGTTGGGATTTTAATACTTTTCAGCTGCTGGTCTAGTTAGTTGCCTGTCTCTGCCCCCTCCCTTCCCAAGTTCCCTTCTCCCAGCATGGCTGGGTATGACAGGTTGCCTTAGCAGATTCCCCTCTCCCCTCTCCCTGGGACAACCTTGGTGCTCGCTGGAATCCTCCCTGAGTTTCAAAAGGTGCTCAGGAGTCCAAACCCACAGAAAGTAAATGACTCCCTACCCTTTTCCAGAACCCTCTTCCTCCCAGAGAATTCTCCCTCCCACTCACTGTCTGGTGAGTGTCAGGGGGTCTATGAAGGGTATTTTCCTTGAGGGTGGGGCTAAGGTGCCCACCATTTCCAGCCACAGGGGTGAGAAACTCATGGTTTTCCCTTGGGCTTTTTATTTCTTCGCCCAGTTCCCTTCAGATTGATGCCCTGAAACCTCCTGCTCTGTGGGTTTCCAAAACAGCTCACTCAGGTAGGATTTTGCCCCTTCTCAGCCATTTTTTGGGAAAGAGCTGGGGAATGCCCACCTAAAATGACACCATTTTCCCAGAACTCCTCCTCTATACTTATCTTTTGAAGTGTTTTTATCAAGAAAGGATGCTGGGCTTTGTCAAATACATTTCTGCCTCAATCAATATGATCATGTGTTTTTTTTCCCCCTTTGACTTGTTAATTTGATGTATTATGTTAATTGATTTTCTTTCGTTGAACCACTCTTGCATACCAGGAATAAAGCCCACTTGATCGTGGTGTATAATTCTTTTAATATGCTGTTGGGTTTGATTTGCAAGTATTTTGTTGAAATTTTTGGATCTATGTTCATTACAGAGGTTGGTCTGTAGTTCTCTTATCTTGTAGTATCTTTATCTGGCTTTGGTATTAGAGTGATGTTGGCTTCATAAAATTTGTTGGGTAATTTTCCATCTTTTACAATGTTTTGGAAGAGTTAAACAGGTTTGACATTAATTCTTCCCAAAATATTTGGTATAATTCACCCATGAAGGCATCTGGTCCTGGAATTTTCTTTGTTGGAAGATTTCTGATGACTGATACAATATCTATACTTGTGATTGGCTTTTTGAATTCCTGTATTTCTTTTAGAGTCAATGTAGGTTGTTTATGCATTTCTAGGAATTTGTCCATTTCATCTAGGTTGTCTAATTTGTTGGCATATAGTTTCTCATATTATCCTCTTATGATCCTTTATATTTCTGTGGGGTTAGTTGTAATGTCTCCCCTTTCATTCTTCATTTTATTTATTTGCATTTTCTCTATTTCTTTGTTAATCTAGCTAAGGGTTTGTCGATTTTATTTTATTTTATTTTTCTGTAATATCAGTAGTTACTTTTTTTTTGTTCTCACATATATGCTTTTCTTTTTTTTTTTATTGTGGGTAAAAATCAAAATTTTCACAATACATACCAATATTTGTAAAATGATATATAAATATATATGCATATATGTGCATTTGCTTGCATAATTTATATATATATATATATTTTTTAAAAGGTGCGTAGATTACCTAAATATTATACAGAAATTACAGGGATTCCCATGTTCCCCACGTCCCACACCTCCCACAACATCCCACGGAAACATCCTTCATCAGTGTGGCACATCACCCGCAATGGATATACACATCCTGGGCCTTGCCACCAAGCATAGGCCACAGTTCACATCGTAGACAACACTCTCTCCCACACAGTTCTGCATGGTATATGCTGATGCAAAATGGCCTACATCTGTCGCCTCAACACCACTCAGGACAACCCCCAAGTCCTGAAAAAGCCCCTGTATTTCAACTGCCCTTCCCCTCCCTGACCTGAAAGCATCCAGTAGCCACCAGCTCCACCTCACTGTTATAATTTCTTCCATTGCTTGAATCACAATATGTCTACAACAGAATACCATCAAGTCCACTCTAGTCCATAGCTCTTCCCCCAATCTTGAGGGGATGGGATGGTGATGTCCACTTCATCTCCAAGTGAGAGAGGGCTTATATGCCATGGATATGGTGGATGGGATTATCCTGCCTGCAGCTGCAGGCCCTCTCCATTCCCTGGGGTGGCCGTTGCCTATCATCGTCTCCTTGCCAGGTGACTTGGATGAGTCCATTTAGCTGTAGGGTAGGAGTTGCAGCTCCACTGAGATTCCAGGCACAGCTGGCACATAGGTAGGCCAGAGGCTCCAGTCTCTGGAAGTACACCTAAAAACTCCAGCATCACATATAGGTTTGAATAGAAGGGACTGATAGACCATGGGCAGGGAGGACTATTTGAGTCCAACTCTGTCACTCTCAGGAGCACAGATTCCAAAGTAGAGCCCACTGATAAGGCATCAATCTCTGGAGCTATCCCCCCTTATATAGGACCTGGGTGCCTCCAGAGCCCTCGGGAGTCCCTCTGTGTGGGGTGATATCTACTTTGGTGTTCTATGAGATCCTACTGAGGTGGGCGTAAGCGTTACCTCTGGGATGACCTCCCGACTCTCTTTGAAGTCTCTTAGCCATATGAACTCATTTCTCTTTACCTTTTCCCCATTTTATTCAAGGTCTTTTTCCAGTTGTGTTGCCAGTTGGCACTTGGTAGTAATCCCTCGTTGCCTGGGAGGCTTGTCCCTGGAAGTCATGTCCCACATTGGGGGGAAGGTAATGCATTCATATGCTGAGTTTGGCTTAGAGAGAGGCCACATTTGAGCAACAAGGAGGCTCTCAGGTGGCAACCCTTGGGCACCCCATAACAGTAGGCTAAGTTTCAATTACAAGAGCAAAGACTCATAAGGCTAGACATCAATAACAAGAACCCATCAGTGGGCCATCCTCTTTTGCCAGACACTGCCCCTGCACTCAGGGGACTGTTTCTGCTCCCTTGGAGAATGTGGCAGAGCTCTCCAGGCTGGGAATTCAGATTCCCTCATTTATTGAGTGATTGTCTACCCACCGTGACCATGACCCATCCCTTGATCATTTGAACAATTTTTTATATCTTTTATGTATATTCAGATGAACTTACTCCCATGAATCCCCATCCCAGACCCCCTCCACCAATGCTCCTCTGAAGCCCCCATTGTAACCCTTCTGTGATCTAAACCTTCCTTGAACATGAAGCCCATATAATAACCAAATATAATTAATAGGAAAAAGAAATAATAATGATAAGCTTAAATGCAAGAGATAAATATGAGGAAACTCAGAAGAAAAAAAAACAAAACTAAAAAAATATAATTAGTGGGTTGGGACATTAAAAAAATGGGAAAAAAAATCCCTTTAAAAATTATTCTTTTTTCCTTTTATCACTGTATTATCGGATGTCCAGTGTACCGTGACATCCCTCCCCTCTCATTCCCCAGTGTCTCCCAAATTTTCATTAAATTTTCAAAGAAGTTTTAGGTCACAGCAAAGTCACACACGGAATACTAGAGACTCTCACATACCCAATCTCCCTCCCTCTTCCCCACCCCATATTAAAACCTTTTTTAAAAAATGGAGGTTAGCATTGTTATAACTGTTATACAGATAGTAAAATATAGCAACTAAATATTGTCAGTGGTTTACAGAATAGTTTACAATTTAGACGGTACAGTTTAATAATTTTTGATGATATTTACCATGTTCTGTGTCCATTACTGTAAGGTAATGAAAAGCCTTTCCCATGACCACTAAATAACCCATTTGATCTTTACTGTTCCTTCCTCCCCATCCCCCTGGGGCATATGACACTCCCCTGTCTTGACTCATGGAATGACAAAATTCATAGTTACATGCCCTGGGTATTCCAACCTGCCCTTCCTAATCTACCTGCCTGTCAACCCTGCACCACTAAACCCAGTAATATCACTACCCATCTGTCCTATCCTTCAATATGCAACTATACTCTATCACTTTACCATAGGTTATGTCCATATGGGTGATGGCTCACAGCCTACTCTTCTTTTTCTCTCCCTTGTTAACGTATCTTTCAGACAAGGATTCTCAGAGACTGCTCACTTTCCTCAGTTCAAATCAATGAGGTCATATACTGTTCATCCTTCAATGCCTGGCTTGCTTCACTCAACATAAGGTCTTCAAGATTCATCCACGTTATTCCACGTGTTAGCACTTTATTCCTTCTTACAGCTGAGTAATATTCCATTGTATGTATGTATCGCATTTTGCTTATCCATTCATCTGTTGATGGGCACCGGGGCTGATTCCAACTTTTGGCAATGGTGAACAATGCCACTATGAACACTGGTGTACATATATCTGTTCGTGTCTTTGCTTTCAATTCTTCTGCGTATATACCCAGCAGTGGAATTGCTGGATCATATGGAAGATCTATTGCTAGTTTTCTGAGGAACTGCCAAACTGTCCTCCACAGTGGCTGGACCATTCCACAATCCCACCAGCAGTGGATGAGGGTTCCTATTCCTCCACATCCTCTCCAACACTTAAAGTCTGCTCTTTTTTTAATAGCTGCCATTCTGATGGGTGTAAGATGGTATCTCATTGTAGTTTTGATTTGCCTTTCCCTGATAGCAAGCGATGTCGAGCATTTTTTCATGTGCTTTTTAGCCATTTGTATTTCTTCCTTGGAGAAGTGTCTTTTCAGGTCACTTGCCCATTTTTAAAATGGGTTGTCTTTTTATTTTCAAGGTGTAGGATTTATTATATATGCAGGATATTAGGCACTTATCAGGTATATGGTTGACAAATATTTTGTCCCATTGGGTAGGCTGCCTTTTTATTTTCTTAATAACGTCCTTTTAGGTGCAGAAGTTTTTAATTTTGAGGAGATCCCATTTATCTATTTTTTCTCTTGCTGCTTGTGCTTTGGCTGTGAAGTTCATGAAACCATTTCCTATTACAAGGTCCTGTAGATGCTTCCCTACATTATCTTCCAAGGTCTTTATGGTTTTGGCTCTTATATTTAGATCTTTGATCCATCTTGAGTTGATTTTTGTATAAGGTGTAAGATGGTGTTCCTCTCTTATTCTTTTGGATATGCATATCCAGTTCTCCAAGCACCACTTGTTAAAGAGGTCATTCTCTCCCAACTGAGTGGGCTTGGTGGCCTTGTCGAATATCAGATGACTATATATGCGAGGATCTATATCAGAACTCTCAATTCGGTTCCATTGGTCAATAGGTCTATCCTTGTGCCAATACCATGCAGTTTTGATCACTGTAGCTTTGTAGTATGTTTTAAAGTCCGGTAATGTGATACCTCCAACTTCATGTTTCTTTTTCAATATGTCTTTGGCAATTCGGGGCCTCTTACCTTTCAAAATATATTTTGTGGTAGTTTTTTCAGTTCCTTAAAAAATACAGTGCTGATTTTTATTGGGATTGCATTAAATCTGTAGATTAGTTTGGGTAGGATAGACATCTTGATGATGTTTAGTCTTCCTATCCATGAGCAGGGAATATTTTTCCATTTATTTAAGTCTTCTTTGATTTCCTTTAACAGTGTTGTGTAGTTTTCTGTATATAAGTCCTTTACATCTTTAGTTAAATTTATTCCTAAGTATTTGATTCTTATAGTTCCTATTGTAAATGGCATTTTTTCTTGATTTCCTCCTCCAATTGCTCATTATTGGTGTACAGAAATACTACTGATTTTTGAGCATTGACCTTATAGCCTGCAACATTACTGAACTCCTTTATAAGTTCTAGAGCTTTGTTGTAGATTTCTCTGGGCTTTCTATGTATAGGATCATGTCGTTTGCAAATAATGAAATTTTTACTTCTTCTTTTCCAATCTGGATGCCTTTTATATCCTTTTCTTGCCTCAGTGCTTGAGCAAGTACTTCTAAGACAATGTTAAAAAGGAGTGGTGATAGTGGGCATCCTTGTCTTGTTCCCGATCTCAGAGGGAAGGCTTTTAGGATTTCACCATTGAAGATGATGTTAGCTTTGGGTTTTTCATATATACCCTTTATCATATTCAGAAAGTTTCCTTCTATTCTTATCTTTTGTAGTGTTTTTATCAGGAAAGAAGTGCTGTATTTTGTCGAATGCTTTTTCTGAATCTATAGAGATGATCATGTGATTTTTTTTCTTTCAGTTTCTTTATGTGGTGTATTACATTGATTGATTTTCTTATATTGAACCATCCTTGCATACCCAAGATGAAACCCACTTGGTCATGGTGTATAATCCTTTTGATATGTTGTTGAATGCGATTAGCAAGTATTTTGTTGAGGATTTTAGCATCTAGGTTCATTAGAGAAATTGGTCTGTAATTTTACTTTCTTGTGGTATCTTTATTCGGTTTTGGTATTCGGGTAATGTTGGCATCATAGAATGAGTTAGGCAATATTCCTTCTACTTCTATTTTTTGGAAGAGCTTAAGCAGAATTGGTGTTATCTCTTTCTGGAATGTTTGGTAGAATTCAGCTGTGAAGCCATCTGGTCCTGGGCTCTTCTTAGTTGGGAGGTGTTTGATGAATGAGTCTGTTTCTTTACTCGTAACTGGACTGTTGAGTTCATCAATTACTTCTTTTTTTTTTTCATTTTTTTTTTATTATGGGTAAGAATCAAAATTCTCACAATATATACAAACATTTGCAAAATGATATATAAATATATATGCATATATGTGTATTTGCTTACAAAAATGTTATTTTTATATATATATATACATATATTTTAAGAGGTGCTTAGAGTACCCAAAATATTACACGGAACCCACTGGGATTCCCATGTTGCCCACCTCCCACACCTCCCCCCACATCCCACACAAACATCTCCCACAGTGTGGCCCATCAATTACTTCTTTCATCAATGTAGGCTATTTGTGCATTTCTAGAAACTTGTCCATTTCCTCCAAATTATCATTCTTGTTGGCATATAATTTTTCAAAGTATCCTCTTATGATACTCTTTATTTCTGTGGGGTCAGTAGTGATATCCCCCTGCTCATTCCTTATTTTGTGTATTTGCATCTGTTCTCTCTTTTTCTTTGTTAGTCTGGCTAAGGGTTTATAAATTTTATTGATATTCTCAAAGAACCAGCTTTTGGTTTTGTTTATTTTCTCTAGTGCTTTCTTATTCTCTATTTCATTTAGTCCTGCTCTAATCTTTGTTATTTCCTTCTTTCTACTTCCTTTAGGTTTAGTTTGTTGTTGTTTTTCCAATTCCTCCAAGTGTGCAGATAGGTCTTTAATTTTAGCTCTTTCTTCTTTTTTAATATATGTATTTATGATTATGAACTTCCCTCTCAGGGCACCTTTGGCTGCATCCCATAGGTTTTGATATGTTGTGTTGTCATTTTCATTAGTTTCAAGGTAGTTACTGATTTCTTTTGAGATTTCCTCCTTGACCCACTGTTTGTCTAAGAGTGTGTTGTTTATCTTCCATATCCTTGTGCCTAACTTGTTTCTCTGGCCCTTAGTGATTTCCAATTTCATTCCATTGTCATCAGAGAAATTACTTTGTATTATCTCAATCTTTCTGCATTCATTGAGAGTTGTTCTGTGGCCTAGTATGTGGTCTATCTTGGAGTATGATTCATATGCAATCGAGAAGAATGTAAATCCTGCTGTATTTGGGTGTATTGTTCTGTATATGTCTATTAAGTCCAGGTCCTCTAATGTATTGTTGAGAGCCTTTGTTTCTTTATTGATTCTCTGTCTAGATGTTCTGTCCAATGATGATAATGGTGTATTAAAGTCCCCCGCTACAATTTTAGAGGCATTTATTCGTCCCCTTAGCTTTCCCATAGTTTGCCTCATGTATTTTGAGGCACCCCGATTAGGTGCATAAATGTTTATGATTGTTCTCTCTTCTTGAGAGATTACCCCTTTTACTAATATATAGTGCCCATCTTTGTCTCTTAAAATAGTTTTGAATTTAAAGTCTATTTTGTCTGATATTAGAATAGCTACTCCTGCCCTTTTTTGGCTATTGTTAGCTTGTAAAATTGTTTTCCAGCCATTCATTTTCAGCCTCCTTGAATCCCTGGGTTGAAGGTGGGTTTCTTGTAGACAGCATATAGATGGATCATATTTCTTTATCCATTCTGCCAGTCTGTGTCTCTTGAGTGATGAATTTAATCCATTAACATTCAGTGTTATTACTCACATGAATTTCTTACTTCAGCCATATTTTCTTTTATGTCAAGAAAATATGTCATATGACATTCTAATTTATGTCATATATCATATGTTGTTTTGTTTGTTTTTGTCTTTTTAGTTGTTTTTAAACTCTCCTCCAACTCTCTCTCCCTTGAATTTTCCTTTGAACTTGTAGAAATTCCTTTGGTATTTCTTGAAGTGTTGGTTTCTTATTGACATACTCTCTTAATTTCTGTTTATCTGTGAATATTTTGAACTCTCCATCATTTTTGAATGCCAGTTTTGCTGGATAGAGAATTCATGGCTGGAAGTTTTTTTCTTTTAGTACTTTGACTATGGCATACCACTGTCTTCCATGGTTTCCACTGAGAAATCAGCACTTAATCTTCTTGTGCTTCCCTTGTATGTGATGGTTCTCTTTTCTTTTGCTGCATTGAGTATTTTCTCTTTGTCTTGAGTATTGGACATTTTTACAAGTATATGTATTGGAGTTAGCCCGTTGGGATTTATACTGTTTGGGGTGCGCTGTGCCTCCTGGATCTGCTCATCCATCTCTCTCAATAGGGTTGGGAAGTTTTCAGCCATTATTTCCTTCAGCACTCCTTCGGTTCCCTTTCCCTTCTCTTCTCCTTCTGGGATGCCCATAATGCATATGTTTGTGCATTTTGTGTTGTCAATTAAATCCCTGAGTCCCTGCTGGATTTTTTCTATTTTTTTTTTTTTTTGTCTATCTGTTCTACTGTTTGATTTCAGTTGTATTGTCTTCCGCATCACTAATTCTTTCTTCTGCCTGTTCAAATCTGCTGTTATGTGAATCCAGCGTCTTTTTGATTTCTTGGATTGTGCCATTTGATCACCATCATTTCCATTATCTTTTTGTGTATGCTTACAATTTCTTCAGTATGTTCTCCCAGTGTCTTCTTTATATCCTTAATCTCTTCCTCCACTTCATTAATTTGGTTCATGATATTTGTTTGGGAATCTTTGATTAGTTGTTCGATGTTCTGCATGTATTCCTGGTTTTTAGTTTGTTCATAGGAGTGGTCCGTATCTTCCTGTTTCTCAGTGTGGTTTGTAATTTTTTGTTGCCCTCTCGTCATCATTTTGTCTTGCTGGGTTTATTCAGTTGATTAGCTTCTCTCTCTCTTCTAGAGTTTTATTTAGCTGGTGGTTCTGCGTGTGTGTTAAGTTTTCTCTTTGACACTTTTTCTTCATATTTTGTTTCCTTGCTTCTTTCCATGTTACCTTGAAGGCAAAAGATTAGGGCCAGAGGAACCAAAAGATGTGAGGAAGGAAGAAGGATAATAGTAATATTGATAAAAGTTAGAAGAGGGGCCAAATAGGACTTAGTGAAATGAATATTTAACTTGTGTAGGCAGTGTAGAGTAACAGGAAAAAAAGTGGAGTACCTACAATGGACTGGGAAACCAAACAGAGGAATATATATATAATGATTTAGAAGGCTAGAATGATTAGGAGGGAGAGAAAGAGTAAAGAAAGGGCTAAAAGGTAAAAGCTAATATTAATTTAAAAAAGAAGAAAACAGAATAGATAGAATAGAAATTGACACCCTTAAGTTGTGGGCTAATGAAAAAGCTTGGTGTCTAAGAACCACAACAGAAAACAGAAGGCAGAGAGATGAAGGAAGGATAAGAGATAGCTTGGGATATAATATCAATATAGACAGAGAATGGGAAATCACTGAAGAAGAAGCACAGCAAAGAAGAGGTAAGCTAGCAGCTCCTAATTAAAAAAATGAAGGAAAACAGAAAGGGTGGAGGAAAGAGGAAAGAAAAACAAGAGACAACAAATAAACAGAGAAAAAACAAACAACCACACCAACAAGCAGCCAAACAAAGCTAAGGAGGAAGTGTTCCTTCTAGGGTCCTTGTGGATGCTCTCAGCCTGCTTGCATTTATCAATTTCCCTTCAGGGTTCTATCTGCAGGTTTTGAGGCAGATTTTCGGTATTAAACTAAATTAAAAAGAAGAATTCATTTTTTAAAGTGGCTTCTTTTTTTTTGGCAATATAAGGAACCCAAAAGAAGTCCTCTGCTAGATCACCTCCTTCACCAAGGAGATCCTAAATAGGCTCGTGGAAACTAATCAAGCCCTTCCCACTTCCTGGCGTCCCCAGGGGAGCTGAAGCTCTGATGCTTCTCAGTGCAGAGCCATAAAATTGGCTGACTCTGCCCCCTCTGGGGCCAAGCCTCAGTGTCAGCGGGCTGCTGGGTAAATCAGGTTTCCTCAGCAGATTTGCCTCTCCCCTCAGCCTGGCACTGTTTCAAGCCGGCTTATCTGTTCCCAAAAGCTATGAGGGGTTCCAGGCAGCCAAATCCATAGAAGTTAAACCCCTCTCCACCTTCTGTCAGAGCCCTCCCTCCCTCAGAGAATGCTCCCTCACACAGGGAGCGGGAGTCACGGGTCCGTTTTCCCTGCGGGTGGGGCTCAGCCGTCTTTGTTAACCACCACAGGCAGGCTTAAAACTCACGAATCTCTACCGATCACTCCACGCCGTCGATCTGCCTGCTGCTAGATGACCCAAGCTTCTCGCTCCGTGTGCCCACAGCACAGACCCTTGGGCAGGACCCTGTCCACAATCGGCCGTCCTTAGAGAGCTACTCAGTGAGTGCCCTCCTAAACAGACGCCATCTTGCCTCCTGTCGATTTTATTGATCTCAAACAACTAGCCTTTGGTTTTGTTGATTTTCTTTATTTTTTTTTTTTTAATTCTCAATTTCATTTATTTCTGCTTTAATCATTGTTATTTATTTCTTTCTGTTTGCTTTGGGATTGGCTTGTTTTTCTTTTTCTAGTTTTTCCAGTTGTTCAGTTATATCTTTGATTTAGCTTTTTCTTCCTTTTTAATACGGGCATTTAGGGCTATAAATTTATCCCATAAGTTCTGATAAGTTGTGTTCTCATTTTCATTCATCTCAAGATATCTACTAATTTCTTTTGCAATTTCTTCTTTGACCCACTGATTGCTTAGGATTGCATTGTTTAGCCTCTATATATTTGCAAAATTTCTCCTTTCCTGCCTATTATTGAGTTCCAGCTTCATTCCATTATGATCAGAGAAGGTGCTTTGTATAATTTGAATCTTCCTAAATTTATTGGCAGCTGTTTTGTGGCCCAACATGTGGTCTACCCTGGAGAAAGATCCATGAGCATTTGAGAAGAGTGTATAGCCTACTGATTTGGTGTGCAATGTTTTGTGTATGTCTGTCAGGTCCAGTTCATTTATCATATTGTTCAAGTTTTCTGTTTCTTTGTTGATCTTCTGTCTAGTTGTTCTATCTATTGATATAAGTAGCATGTTGAACTCTCCAAATATTATTGTAGAGATGTCTATTTCTCCTTTCAGTTTTGCCAGAGTTTGCTTCATGTATTTTTGGGCACCCTGGTTAGGTGCATAGATATTTATGACTGTTACTCCTTCCTGGTAGATTTTCCCTTTTATTGATATATATTGGTGTAACCATTGGGGAATTTGATGTAATTATGAATTCCAAAAATATAATTGAATCATGCTTGTAAACTGATCTATTAATCTGGGCATGATTAGGTTAGGATTAGGGCGTTGAGCCCCACCAAGGGGTGGGTGGGGAATTAAATATAAAAAGCAAGGTAAAGGACAGTTGAAGCAGTCTTTTGAGAAGCAGTTTTGATGTTGGAAAGAAGGCCCCAGGAGAAGAGAAGCAAGCCGTTTGCCTGATCATCTACAGCTGACCTTGTGGAGGAAACAGAAGCTAAGCCCGGAGAGAAACGCAGCCCCGGGAAGAGAGGAACCCAGAAGCCTGAACCCTGGCAAACGCCGGCAGCTGTCTTGCTCCAACACGTGGCAATGGACTGTGGTGAGAGAAGAAACCTAACGCTTTATGGCCTGGTATCTGTGGACTTCTACCCCAAATAAATACCCTTTATAAAGACCAAACCATTTTTGGTATTTCACATTAGCACCCCTTTGGCTGACTAATACAGAATTTGGTACCGAGGAGTGGGGAAGTGCTTTTGTAATTACCAAAATGTTGGAACGGTTTTATAAATGGATAAGGGATATTTTTTGGAGAAATTGTGAAGTGCTTTATGGAAAAGGCCAAGATCACTTTGAAGAAACTGTTGATAGCAATATGGACACTAAAGAGACTTTCTATGATGCCTTAGAAGTAAATGATGAATCTTTTATTGGAAATTGGATGAAGGGTGATCCATGTTTTAAAGTTGCAGAGAACTTAACAAGATTAACTCCTGGTGTTATATGGAAGACAGAATTTAAAAATGGCGAACCAGAGCATTTAGCTAAAGAACTTTCCAAGGTAAACTCGGAGAATGTGGCTTGGCTTCTCCTTGCAGCTTATTGCAAAATACTAGATGAGAGAAATACACTAAGGACTGAACTTTTGGGCAAAAAGAAAACAGAAACTAATTCTGGAACTTCCAAGTTTGTGGAAATCAAATTCCCAGATGAAAATGCCCTATTTGAAGACTTTACTAAATTTGTAACTTGTAACTCAGAATTGAAGATGCAGTTATCTCGGAAAGACTTGTGGAAAGTCTTACTGTCTGATGGCTTGGGCCCCTGCTTCCTGCATGCTAAACCAACAAAGTTTTTGAGAATGCTGTATGAACAAAACCACTGTCAGCTTGGACAAAAGAGGACATGGAAAGAAGAGACTGAAGGAGAAAAAGCTTTAAGAAGAAAACTGTGGAAGCAGAGATCTGGGATTAAGACATCTCCTTGGGCCAAGAGAGTAGCCCCACCCATAATATACAGAGAGGGTGAGTTTTCCCCAGCAGTTGAAGAGGGTGGATGTCCCCACCCAATGTTCAAGAAGAGTTTTGCCACCCCAGGGTGCAGGGAGATTGGAGCACATTCCTCAAAGATTAGGGCGGTTAAGGTCAACATCCCATTGGTCTGAGAGGGGTGTACCTATTCCCCATGGATTAGGGAAGGCCAGGTGGTCAACCCATTGCTCTGAGAGGGTTGAGCCTGTATGCCAAAGGTTAGGGAAGGCCAGGTGGTCAACTCGTTGCTCTGAAAGGGTTGAACCTGTATACCAAAGGTTAGGGGGAATGTTGTCTTCACCTCAGTGTACTAAGGGGGCTAAGACTCTAACCCAAGATTGGGTAAGGTGTGGCAATCACCCCAACACTCTTGGAGGGTGAGGTCTGGAGCTTGGTCGACTCCCAGATGCTTGATGAGGGTGGAGCCAAGAAAATGGCTGTTGAGCAAACCTATGGAAAGGGTGGGTTCCCATGTGGCCCCAAGGAAAAGAAAACATCTTCTTAAAAATGACTCTCAGACTTTGAAATCGAATGGAGGATGCCCTGCAAGTTTACTGAACTGTAGAGGATCCATGACTCAGGTTTAACATCCCAATTTCTCCTTATAATATTGAAAATGTTTATCTTTTGTCTTTCCATTTATGTATTGGAAGCAGTTAAATGGTTTTGTAAGATTCAGAGGTCTATAGCAGATGGGACTTTGCCTGAAGACAAACTGTATTTCTTTAAAATGATTTTGATATGATTTTGTACTTGGATTCTTACTGATTTAAGTTTTTTTAAAATATTGTAATGTATTTTTGGAATTCAGGTGCATAGATATTTATGACTGTTACTCCTTCCTGGTAGATTTTCCCTTTTATTGATATATATTGGCCTTCTGCATCTCTTAACAATTTTTTTTGTGTGTGTGCATTGAAGGCTGTTTTTTTCAACCCCAGTATAGTTATCAATGCTCTCTTTTGATTACTGTTTGTATGGTATATCTTTTTCCAACCTCTTACTTTCAGTCTATTTGCATCCTTGGGACTAAGTTGAATCTCCTGCAGACAACATATAGAAGGCTCTGGTTTCTTATCCATTCTGTCAGCCTATGTCTTTTGTTTGGGGAGTTTAGACTATTAACATTCGATATTATTATGGTAAAGACATTACTTCCTTCAACAATTTTATCCCTTGGCTTTCATATGCCATATCTTATTTTTGTCTATCTTTTTACCCTTTTGGTTACACTTTCTGATGGTCTTCACTTCTACACTCTCCTCCAAGCTTCCCTCTTTTGTCTTTTCTGGCTACAGAACTCTCTTTAGTGTTTCCTGCAGAGCTGGATTCTTATTTATGAACTTTCTTAGCTTCTATTTATCTGTGAATATTTTAAAGTCACTGTCATATTTGAAGCACAGTTTTGCTGGATAAAGAATTCTTGGCTAGCAGGTTTTCTTTTCCAGTACCTTAGTTATATCATACCACTTCCTTCTCACCTCCATATTTTCTGAACAGAAATGTGCACTAATTCTTACTGGATATCACTTGTGTGTGAGGTTTCACCTCTCCCTTGCTGCTTTCAGAATTTTCTCTTTATCTTTGGCATTCTGAATACTATGTCTTGGTGTAGGTTAATATCTGTACAAACTATGTTCCTGTACCCATCCATCTCCATGCTTTCATTGTTCTTGTCTTAAATTACATCTATACATTTTGTATCCAAAACCACAGATTTATCATTATTTTTATGCATTTGCATTCTAGATTATGTACCAAGTTAAAAGGCATTTATATTTACCCATATATATTTACTTTTACTGGGGAACTTTATTATTATTATTTTTTGCAGCTTCAATCTATGTTCTGGTGATCTTTCCTTTAAATCTGTAGAAATTCCTTTAGCATAGTTTGAAGGTAATGTCTAATAGCATTGTTTGAAGGGAAGATCTAGTGGTGATGAACTCTCTCATCTTATGTTTATCTGGGTAAGTTTTAATCTCACCCTCATTTTTGAAAGACAATTTCACCAGATTCAAATTCCTGGGTGGGGAATTGTTTTCTTTCAGCACTTTAAATATGTTGCCCCACTGTCTTCTTGCCTTCATAGTGACTAGTGAGAAATCAGTGTATAATCCTATTCAGATTCCCTTGTACATGATGCATTGCTTCTCTCTTGCAGTTTTCAGAATTCTGTCTTTTATTTAGCATTCAAAATTTTTAATGTGTCTGGGTATGGATCTCTTTGTTTTTATCCTGTTTGAATTTGTTAATCTTTTTGAATGTATATGTTCACATTTTGGGGTTAAATTTGGAAATTCTTCAGCTACTATTTCTTTTAATATTCGTTTTGCTTCTTTATGTCTTTACTTTCCTTCTGGGACTTCCATAATGTGTATATTGATATGCGTGATGGTGTCCCACAGAATTTTTTGGCTCTTTTAACTTTTTTATGAGTTATTTTTTTATGTTTAAAGAAGGTTTAGGTTGCATAAATGCTACATAAAAAATATAGGGGCTTCCCATATACCCCACGCCTACCCCTCCCATACTTTCCTCCATTAACATTGCTCATTGGTGTGGTACATTTGTTACAATTGACGAACACATATTGAAGCATTGCTACTAACCATGGTCTTTGGTTAACATTATAGTTTACACTTTGCACCACACAATTTGATAGGTTTTCACACAATGTATAATGGCTTGTACCCATCATTACAATGTGATCCAAGACAATACTAATATCCCTATAATACCCCATATTACACCTATTCTTCCCTCTCAATCCCTTCAGAACCTCTGGTGGTCACTGCCTTTATGTCAATGATACAAGTTCTTTCATTGCTAGAAAAATCATAAATCTACCTGAGTCCATATTTCCATTCCCCCCTTTATGTTTGTTCATTCCTCAACCTTGAGGATTTTGTGATGGTAATGCCCACTCTGTTTCTGATTGAGAGGGGCTTAGATCCCATGTGGCAGATGAATAGATCTGTCTCACTTGCAGTTGTAGGTAATCTCTCTTTTTTGGAATGGCATTGTCCATCATCATCCTTTTGTTAGTTGTCCTAGGCAAGTCCAATGAACTGGAGGGTAGGTGTTGCAACTCATGCTGATTCAGGGTTCAACTGGCATATGAACAAACCAAAGATTTAAGTCTCTGGGACATATATTTAACAATTATAGCGCTAATTATAGGTTCAAATAAAAGAAAAAGAATAATCATTTGCAGGGAATTGTAAATGAGTCTAACTCTGTTACATTGGGAAGCCTATATTCCAAAGTAAGGCCCACTGACAGGGTCCCAAATTCCTTTGATTGTCTACCCTGCCATAGTGTCTAGATGTCTCTAGAGCCCTTAGGAGCCCTGATGTTTGAGGCTCTGTTTACTGTGGCAGTAAATGAGATTCTGCTGAGACATGCATAAGCATAACCTCTGGAATGACCTCCCAACTCACTTCGAAATCTCTTAGCCATAAGAACTCATTTGTATTTCATATTTCTCCATTTTTGTCAAGGTCTTTTTCCAAATGCATCTCTAGTTGGAGCTTGGTAATAATCCTTTGGCACCAGGGAAGCTCATCCCCGGAAGTCATACCCCACACCAGGGGAAAGAAAGGTAGTGCATTTGTATGCTGAGTTTGGCTTAGAGAGAAGCCACTTTTGAGCTAAAAAGAGGCTTTCAGGAGGTGGCTCTTAGGCAGTATATAATACTAGGCTAAGTTTCAATTTCTTGAGAAAACGTTCATAAGTACAAACATCAATATCAAGGGCCTAGACAAAAAGGGAGTAGAGGGTAGTGAGCTGATGCTCAGGGGCAAAATCTATGATAAGGTGGAAGAAGTGGTTGGGCAGTGGATGAGGGCTAGTGGTGCAGTGATGTGATTGGGTTTGATGATGCTGGAATGTGAAGGGGAGTAGAGTGTGTGTGGGGTGGACTATCCATGGAACTGGGGAGGGCTGGAAGAACTCTGGCAATTTGTAGGTCTGTGGTTAAAACTACAATGGTGAGAATGTTCTTCTGGCAAATATGGCAGGGGAGGGTTACTGGTGCAAGGCATTGGAGGTGGGGGATATGTGGTATAGAGCTGAGCTTGCTTCTATGGAATATGAAAGTGTTCATCTTGTCACAGTGTGTTATCTCAGTGGGTGGAGACCCAGAAAATAAACAAGTAAATATTAAACTCTCTTCCTGGGGAGTCCTGCTAGGTTTTCAATTAGGAGGGCAAGAATCTCTCGAGACATAGGCATAGACATAGGCAGTGCCTAATAAAAGAAAAATATATCAAGTCCTCATTATTATTGCATGTAACTATGAATCTTATTCTTCCAAAATTGAATCTTAGTTGTTACCATAGGTTCCAAGGGGAGGGGGAGGGAATAATAGAATAGATGGAACATAGGACATTGTAATTGTTCTACATGATCTTGCAAGGATGGAAACAGACCATTTCAAATTTTGTCAAAACCTATAAAAGTGTATGGTACAAAATGTAAACCATAATGTAAACCATTGACCATGGTTATTAGCAATAATAATTGATATTTGAACATCAATTGCAGCAAATGTACCAGACACATGTAAAATGTTATATTAAGAGAGGGGGAAAGAGAAAGGTAGTTGGGTATATGGGCATCCCCTAAATTTTCTGTGACTTTTCTGTAACTTAAAGCTTCTTTGAAGATAAAGCAAAAAAAAAAATAAGACACTTGGGGGAAGATATGGAAGAAATTGTCACTGTACATAAAAGATAATAAATCTTATGGTGATGAAAGAAACATTGAAAAAATTTACTGTACTTTTTAACTTTTACCTTTCTTTTTTCTGTTTTTCCTTTTCTTTTTAATTTTTGAATTTTATTTATTATTTTATTATTTTTATTTGTTTATTTTTAGCTTTGTTTTGGGGGACATTTTGGATTGAGAAGGGTAACAACTGTGGCAGGGGAGAATCACTGATGCAGGGTTTCAGTAATGGGGTGATGTGTGGGGGGGTTGCACCTGGGCATGTCTCTATGACATATAAATATGTTCAAGTGGTCATGAGGCATTGTCTTGGTGGTTGGAGAACCACACAATAACCAAAGAATATTGAATTCCCAGCCTGAGAAGTCCTGCTACATTCTCTAATAGAGCATCAAGAATTCCCTGAGTGCATGGGCAGTGCTTAGCAAACAAGGACAGACCATTATGCTTCACTCTGTAAACTTTTCTTCATTCTTTTACCTTCTGCTCCTCAGACTGTATACTTTCAATTTTTTAATCTTCAAATTCAGTGATGATTCTTTCTTCTGTAAGCTCCTATCTGCATTTGAATCTCTCTAGGGAATATTTTTTTTTTTATATTGATCCTTTATTTCCATAAGTCACCAATAAGAGAATGAATTTAATTTTAATACATTTATTTTCATGTGATTCTTAATAAAACACTTTCAAAACATTCTGTACATTTCAAGCCACTCATAACTGCATTACATTTCTATAAATGTGGTTTGTTGGGATGAGGTTGCAAGATGTCTCTGTACAAAGATGTACAATATGTACAGTCACTGTAAGTGCAAGCTGTGCAAAGCAGAGTCTAGAACATTAATTCATGCCAAGGTTTAGGAAAACATTTCAACACATAAGACTAAAGCTTGAAACTGCATTGTTTCCCCCCCCTCCCCCCGCAAATGATTACTTTATAAACAAATGTATGTATATGTCATGTAGAAAGAAGAGCTTGGCGCCTCAGCTCAGCCAGCAGCATGCAGCTGACTGGCATGCAGCTGACTGGGTACGTTCCGGGCAGCTCTCCTCGGCCTCTCTCCTCAGGGCACCATTTTGTCATGCTCAACAGTCATCCCTTCACTGAGCTGCTGCCGCTGCTTCCCTAGGCTGAACCACAGCAACACTAGGAGACTTAAATTTGGGAAGATAAAGGCCAAACTTGTTTTCAATGCCGGCAAAAGTGGCTGTGGCAAGTCTGTATCCACTGATGTGGTCGGGACTTGCAGGAGGAAGGTCTGCGATCCGGGACTTGGGTGTTGGTTCTGAGCCAGAGGGTTTGAGGCCTCCAAAATCAATGTAAAACCACCGCTGGAGAAGTTCATAGGTGACCAAGGTAACACCAAACTGGGGCGAAGATCGAAACACCCGGGCTGCAGTCCCTTTCCAGAATGCGGAGGGCCCCTCCTCCCGGAGGATCTTCCTGAAGCAGTCGATAACACCACTGTATGTCGTCTGGCCTGCGCGAGCTGCCACTTGCAGTCTTGTCTTGATGACATCAGCAGGGGTCACCAGAGAAGCAGCAGGCACACCTGCCATGGCTCCAGCTGCAAGGAGATTTAAACCTCCCACATGTCCGTTTTCATCAGCCAGAAGTAGTTTGCAATGAGCATAAACAGGAAAGTAGATTGCAGAGAAGGGAATGTCTCGGAGGAAACACGCTTTGGCACCCTTATACAGGCCAAACAGCCCCAGATCCCGGAGCACGTTCAGGGCACTGACTCTGGGTCCCGTGGCGATCTCTCCGGCGACCTGCAGGCGAATCTTCACTATCTCCAGGGGGTTGGTAAAGATGACCTGTGAGCCTCCAGCAAGAATTTCTGCTAAAAGTGGAATAGAGCCATCTCTTCTTGTAAATTTGTCCCGGACAAAATCATTAACAGTCAGTTTAATGGCCTTTTCTGGAGCAACCCCTATAAGTTGCGGTATGAGACCCCGGTAGAGTCCAAAGAAGCCCTCGTAACACTAGACTTTCTTAAAACAATCAAAGCTGTTTTTGTACATCAGCTCCCCCACAACAGAGCCAGAGCCACGCTGATTTTGCATGCGGGTCTTCACCAGATCTATAGGATATACTGTAGTGGCTCCCACAGCTCCAGCAACTGAGACCAGAGTGAACCTGTAAGCAGACTCGGCAATCTGGAGCCAGATAGGCCTGCCTAACCCGTGAGATTGCTGTCTCTGAAGTTCTGCCAAGTTGTAAGGTAAGGCACCCTCAGCCAATGGGGCTATTCTTTCAATATCTGCCAAAGTCAAGCGCCCTGTAGCATTATATAAGTCTGCAAGTTGGTAGAGGATATCAACTTCTAGTGGGGTGACTTGTCCAAAGCGTATGGCATTCTGGGCAAATTCCTCCTTTGTGACTTCAACATCTTTCCTTGTGCCAGCTAGAGTGCTATATATTTTACGAACAAGCTCCATGTTATTCAGTAAGGAGTTAAATGCATTGAAGTAGGAGAAACTGACCTGGTGTGAGATACTTCCTCCAGCAGCTGAAACTAAGTTCTCTTCCACGAAAGGAATAAGCATGTGAGACCGAATGGTAACCATGATGTCACTGAAATCCAGCCCAGAAATCAAGCCACTTTTGCTTTTATCTTTCAGTGCAAAGGCTTGTCTTGCATGTTCCAGTTGCAACTCCTGGAGAAATTGTGTGAATTCTGTGTAGTTAAGATGCTTCTTCCGGTTATGCCCAAAATGCAATCAGATAAATTCACAGTCCCAATTAAAAGGGATATGATGATGAATAATAATCTGTCCAAAAATTTCTTTGACATTTTCAAATGTCACCTCTCCATTTCCACTCTTGTCAAACAATTGGAAAGCCACTATGAACATGGAATCTGGAGCACACAAAACAGATTCAAATGCCAAAAACTCTTGATAGAAGATCAACCCATCCTTGGTTTGATCGGCTACTCCTGCCAAGAGCTGCACAATCTTTGGATTTCTATTTGGATCATTATACAGTCCAAGATAGCGCTGGACAAAGTCTTCCAGGGTCATGTAATGTTCTCCATCAACCTCAGTACTGGCATACTGTAGAATATATTTCTTAACTCATGAGGAACACCTCGCTTGGTTGTCTGCACCTTGACCGCCATGCTGTGCTCGGAAGCCGAAGACGAGCGAGTGAGCGAGCAGGGCTGAGCTTTCAGGGCGCGCGTGCGCCGCCTCCCCGGCCGCGCCCGCCCCTGGGAATTTTTTAAAAATATATTTTTATTACAGATGTTGTGAAATTAGAAAACCATCATGCACTTGTGCAGAATTCCCATATAATAACCCTTCAACAACACACAACACTGTTGTGGAACATTTGTTACAGATTATGATATAACATCAGACCATTACCACTAACCATGGTACACAGTACACACTTGGCATATTTCTTCCATACCCACCCCTGACCATTAACACAGTAAGTCTTTGACACTAATGCAAGAATATTACAGTATTACTGTTAACTATAGTCCATAGGTTACATTAATTGAATTTTACCATGTTTCTCCACATTCCCACCACCCTGTAATAGTGACATAAATCCATTCTAATTGACAGAAGGACATACCTGCATTTGTACTATTAACCACAATTCTCATCCACCTCTGGGTCCACTGTGTTATTCAGTCCCTAGATTATCCTCTAGCTTTATTTCAATTGACATATATATATTCCTAGACTACCCGTTTCAGCCACAATTCCATTTCTAAACTAGCTGCTTCTCACTATAATGTTTCTCCATCAACTCTATCCATTTCCACACATTTACAGTCAAGTTAGTTAAAACTTCTACATACATTAATCATCAGTACTCCTTCACAGCTCTTCTCTCATCTCCTAATAACTTACACTCTAGGTTTTAACCCCATGTGTTTGTTCTTTGTATTGAGTTCATATTAGTGAGACCATGCAATATTTGTCCTTTTGTATCTGGTTTATTTCACTTAGCATCATGTCTTCAAGATTCATCCATGTTATATGTGTCCCAATTTCATTTCTTCTTACTGCAGCATAGTAAGAATGGAAATCTTATGTATATACCACATTTTGTTTATTGGTTGATGGACACTTGGATTGTTTCCATCTTTTGGCAATTGTGAATAAAGCTGTTATGTACATCAGTGTGCAGATGTACATAACACATCTGCACATCTTTTCCAGATGCACATAACACATCTGCACATCTGCACATCTTTTCCTGTCACAGTTTTCAGTTCTTCTGTATATATTCCTAGTGGAGGAATTGCTGGATCATATGGAAGTTCTATATTTAGCTTCCTGAGGAACCACCATTTTACAATCCCAAGAACAGTTAACGAGTATTCCTATTTCTCCACATTCTTTCCAGCACTTATTGTTTTCTGTTTTTTAAAATAATGACCGTTCTATACGGTGTGAGATGATATCTCATTGTCGTTTTAATTTACATTTCCCTAATAGCTAGTGAAATTGAACATTTTTTCATGTGCTTTTTGGCATTTGTATTTCCTCTTTGGAGGAATGTCTATGTAAGTCTTTTGCCTATTTTTTTTTTTTTTTAAAGATTTTATTTATTTATTCATTTATCCCCCTCTTGCTGCTTGTGCTCGCTGGGTCAGCTAACCACGCCGTGCCGGCGGGCTTGCCTTCACCAGGAGGCCTCGGGAACCGAACCCGGGGCCTCCCATATGGTAAACGGGAGCCCTACTGATTGAGCCACAGCCGCTTCCCCTTTTGCCTATTTTTAATTGGATTGCTTGCTCTTTCATTGTTGAGTTGTAGGATCTCTTTATATAGAATAGAAATCAAACCTTTATTGGATATATGGTTTCCAAGTATTTTCTTCCATTGAGTGTTCTGCCTTTTCACTTTCTTGATGAAGTCCTTTGAATTGCATAAGAGTTTAAGTTTGATGAGGTCCCATTTATCCATGTTTTTTTTCATTGCTCATGCTTTTGGTGTAAGGTTTAAGAATACATCATCTATCACCAGGTCTTGAAGATGTTTTCTTATGTTTTCTTTTAGGAGCTTTATGGTTCTAGACTTTATATTCAGGTTTTTGATCCATTTCGAGTTAGTTTTCGTATACGGTGTGAGATAAGGTTCCTCTTTTCTTTTTGACTATGGATATCCAGTTCTCCCAGCACCATTTGTTGAATAGGTGGTTCTTACCCAGCTGGGTAGGTTTGACAAGCTTGTCAGAAATCACTTGAACACAGATAATGGAACCAATTCGGTTCCATTGGTCAATGTGTCTAACTTTATGCCAATACCATGCTTGTTTTTTTACCACTGTAGCTAGTTAATATTATTTAAAGTAGAGAAGTGAAAGTCCTCCAACTTTACTTTACCTCTTTAGGATATTTCTGGCTATTTGGGGCCTCTGACGCTTCCACAAAATTTTGATAATTGTGTTTTCCATTTGTTTAAAAAGTGCTGCTGGCATTTTCATCAGGATTGTATTGAATTCGCATATCAATTTGCGTAGAATTGACACCTTAATGATATTTAAGGTTCCAATCAATGAGCATGAACTGTTCTTCTATTAAAGTCTTTTAGCAATGAATTGTAGTTTTCTGAATACATGTGCACACCGATGTTAACATACTTGGTTAAGTTTACTCCATATGTATTTGATTCTTTAGTCACTATTGCAAAAGGAATTTTCTTCCTGGCTTCTTCCTCAGATTGCACATTACTATAGTGGTGTATAGAAACACCACTTATTTTTGCATATTAATCTTGTATCTTGACACTTTACTGAAATTGTTTATTACCTCTAGCAACTTTGTTGTAGATTTTTCGGGACTTTCTAGATATAGGATGATATCATCTGTCAATAGTGAAAGTTTTATTTTTTCTTTCCAATTTGGATGCGTTTTTATTTCTTTTTCTTGCATGATTGCTCTATTTAGAACTGCAAGCACTGTATGGAACAACAGTGGTGACAGTGGGCATCCTTGTCTTGTCCCTGATCTCAATGACAATGCTTTCAGTCTTTCACCATTGAGTACAATGTTAGCTGTGGGTTTTTCATATTTGCCCTTTATCATGATGAGAAAGTTTCCTTTAATTCCTGTCTTTTGTAGTGTTTTTTGTCAAGAAAAGATGTTATATTTTGTCAAATGCCTTTTCTGAGTGAATTGATAGAATCAGATCATTTTTTCCTTTGATTTATTAATGTGGTATATTACGCTGATTGATTTTCTTGTGTTGAACCACTCTTGCATGCCTGGTATAAAACCCACTTGACCATGATGAATAATTTTTTTAATGTGTTGTATTCGATTAGCAAGCATTTTGTTGAAGATTTTTTAAAAAATATTTTAAAAGATGCTTAGATTACATAAATGTTACACAAAAATTACAGGGATTCCCATGTTCCCCACCTCACACACCTCCCACAACCTCCCACATAAACATCTTTCATTAGTGTGGCATATCACCTGCAATGGAAATACACATCCTGGGGCTTTGCCACTAGCATGGACCATAGTTCACATTGTAAACCACACTCTCTTGCACACAGTTCTGCATGTTATATACTGATGTAAAATGGCCTATATTTGTCATTATAATGTCACTCAGGATAATTCCCAAGTCCCAAAAAAGCCCCTGTATTAAAACTGCTTTTCCCTCTCCCTGCCCTGAAAGTGTCCAGTGGCCACTGGCTCCACATCAATGTTGTAATTTCTTCCATTGCTTGAATCACAATGTGTCTACAACAGAATACCAGTAAGTCCAGTCTAGTCCATAGCTTTTCCCCCAAACCTGAGGAATCTGGGATGGTGATGTCCACTCCACCTCCAAGTGAGAGGGGTTTATATCCCATGGATAGTATGGATGGGATTATCCTGCCTTCAGTTGCAGACTCTCTCCATTCCCTGGGATGGCCGGTGTCCATCATCATCTCCCCGCCAGGTGTCTTGGGTGAGTCCATTGAGCTGTAGAGTAGGAGTTGCAGCTCCACCAAGATTCCAGGTACAGCTGGCACATGGGCAGGCCAAAAGCTCCAGGCTCTGGAAGTGCACCTACAAACTCCAGCACCACATATAGGTTTGACTAGAAGGGACTGATGGACCATATGCAGGGAGGACTTATTTGAGTTCAAGTTTATTCCTAAATATTTGATTGTTTTTTTATTATTATTATTATTATTTTTATTATGGGTAAAAATCAAAATTCTCACAATACATACAAACATTTGTAAAATTATATATAAATATATATGCATATATGTGTATTTGCTTACAAAAATGTTATTTATATATATATATATGCATATATTTTAAGAGGTGCTTAGATTACCCAAAACACTACACAGAACCCACTGGGATTCCCATGTTGCCCACCTTCCACACCTCCCACCACATCCCACACAAACATCTCCCACAGTGTGGCCAACCAACCTCAATGAACCCACACATCCTGGAGCCCCGCCACCAACCACAGACCACAGTCCACACCGCAGACCACACTCTCCCCCACTCAGCCCTGAGCGGTGTGTGCTGATCCAAAATGGCCCACATCCATTGCCACAACAGTACTCAGGACAACCTCCAACTCCCAAAGAAGCCCCTGTATCTCAACTGCTCATCCCCTCCCTGCCCAAAAACTGTCAAGTGGCCACTGACTCCACCTCATTGTTATAATTTCTTGCATTGCAAGAATCACCATATG